>JAQGCX010001544.1:0-10751 GCA_034700205.1 Plectus parietinus
AATGAATGTCACACTTCAGAATTATTGATATGTAGAATAACTTATTAGACTGGGCAGAGTATGCAAAAAGTCAATTTTGAGCGATTTTGACTTCCCAATCAGTCAAATTGACGGTCTATATCTATTTTTCGTAATGTGGCTTTGTGCCAATGTGTTAAATTGCAACGCATGAGAGCTTTTTTTCTCTTTCGGTCAGGCCAGGCCGGGCTCGGCCCCGGGCCTGAAAAACTGGCCGGGTCGGGCTTTTTTTCGACGAAAACCCCGGCCGGCCGGGCCCGGCCCGTGAACTGGTTTCAACCTAATATTAACACTTTTTGCTCTTATAAAGGAACGCAACCCAAGCCAAAAGAAAAAGAAGGAAGCACCGTTCTCGGCGCGGAAGATCATAGATGTCTTGATAGTGTCGACGGATTTCTTCTCAGTATCCGAATTCTTCGGCTCTGCGTCCATTTTTCCTTCCATCATCGGACAGCCACACATGACATTGGAAACAAAGAGACAGAGTATAAAAGACAGACATAGTTGCCTTCTAATCATCCTTGTCTTTTCTGAGTTGATCAGAGTAGAGAAGACACACTTTCAGTGCAAAACATGCGGACGACACTGTGTTGACAGAATCTTTGTGAAAGAGTGCCACGCAACGTACAAACACGCGCGTACACGGGAAATGGGATGGGGATGCCGAAGGCAAGGCGGGTTTCGTGCTCTAAATTTCGCCCCCACTCTCCACTGCTGCCCCGATCCGCGCCCCGGATTCTTTTCATCGGTCTGCGGTCGCTGACGTAATCTTTGCGCATTTGATTTCGCCTCCTTTTTTTCTGACCGCTTGAAAAACCAAGTCACAACTCGCACCTGTATTACTGTTTAGGCTCATCTGTCATTAATTTTCTTTCGATGGGACATGTGTGCAACTATGAGAAATGCTAATTGGTCTATTTTTTGTCGCGGTTCGGACGCGAAGGAGACATAGACCGAGCATGCAAGCCCGAGGTCATGTTTAATGCCCGTTGAGACCGATGTTATGCGTAACCGATGTAGTGTCTAACGCTGTATGAGTATGCGATGCCACGCCCGATTCTTTGCCGACGTATGCTATGCCGATGTATGCGAAAGGCGGAAGCGGAATGTAGTGTAAAAGTTTGTGCTTACGATCGAACGGTCGACATCCGCAGGGGATTCCCTGGCCAGGGCCCCCCAGCAGAGGTCGACATCGGCAGAGGGGTCCCTGGCCAGGGCCCCCACCCAGCAAAAATCGAATGTAACCCAGCCGCTGCGCAAACAGTGAGCTGACAAGAAGAAACCAATAAGCGAACGATTGTGATTGTGTCCCCGATCCGAAGAAGAAACACCGCGTGACACCCGATAGAGCGAGCTGACAACGACAACCCGGAAAACAATTATTTTGTGTGCAGCCGCCACATTTTTCACTTCAAATTTTTTACTTTCGTAATGTCATACAAATAGCCAGTTTACGAATAATTAAACTCACTACTTACAACCAAGTATCAAAAATACAACTAAGAAAGCTTTATAACACGGCAATTTCCACAACAAAATTTTGCACAAATCGGAAAATTTGGCTCATCGTTTTCAGTACAATACCAGTGCGGTACAAGTAAGATGTCTGGTGGGCAATAAAATGTGTCACTCGGTTATTGCATATTTGCGCGGAGAATGTACAAACAAAATTATTCAGAGAAAATTGAAACGTGTTCTTCTGATTCTGCAAATCCATGGCAAACATTGGGGTAACTGTTCTTGTCCAAATTTTGTCCGTCGTACACATTGGCAGTGATCATTTCGAGCGCGCAAAAGTCGGGCGCATGGGGTCGAAGGTCTAGTTCGGTGAAGAATTCGACGAATTTCTTCAACGGGGCAACATGAGTCTTCACGCCGGTAAATTCTGTGGTGAAGTCTTCGAGCAAGTGCAACAGACCCAGCGGTTTCGTGTTAAAAATCGTTCGGCGCACAGCATCTGGAAAAACATATCGTAACGATTAAAAGAAATCCGTTAGGGAACTACCGCTTACGCCTCAAGGCTGTAGAAAAAGACAACCACTTGCTAAATTCTCATACGTCGATGCCCTTTTAACTGTTTCGCAAACTTTCATGCTGAGCCACGGCCTACCCACCCACCTTCAACAACAATTTATCCTTTTCAAATAGACCCTCACATGATTTGACTATGACAGCCTTTTCTGCAGCATTTGAACGTACAGTAACTATCGGTTATAAGGGAATCCCGGGGGCGGCGAAAATCTTCCCTTATAACCAATTTTTCCTTAAAACCGATTAAAAATGTGTGATAAATCTGTTCAAGTGCCATGAAAAGTGTTCCCTTATAGCCGATTTTCCCTTATAAACGATTCCCTTATAACCGATAATTACTGTACAATAAAAATGACGGCGTCCAGACCGACCCCTCCACGCAAATCGTTAACATTTTTCGTAATCCGTCCGTGACAAACGGGCACAAAATACAAGTTGCGCGTTGGCGCCTTGCTAAAATTTTGTTGACAACGCAAAAATTTTTGTCCTCCCGCAAAAAACCGTAATTTCGCGCTAGCCGCAAAAGACAGAGTGATACAGTATGCCTTAGTGGGATTTCGCTGCCATTGCAAATTACGATGCGCTGCCCGAGAGCTATAGCTATGTATGTTCAACATGTATTTTTGTTGATATATTCGAAGAAATATCATCATTAGCACCTACCAGAATGCGCACTTCTTTCCGGAATGCTGGAAAACACACGCAGTACAGGATGCAAAAAGTTTGACTTTTCTGACATGTCCAAAGACGGAACTGCACGGTGTGTACCAAAGTGGTCGGAGCCCGCTTGTGAGAAATTAGCTCCGTATTCCATTGTCATTGTGAACAGTAAATGTGAACGATCGATGAATCGAAAACCAGTTGTGTCGTACAAACGGTCCCAGAGATTCACTGGAAACTCTTCCAAATATATGAAGCTCTTGGATTCTCTGAATTAAAAAGATTGATACAGTAATAGAATATGTTATTAATCGTAATTTAACTTGCCAATTAGTATCTTAGGATCACTTACTTCTCGTAAATAACGAAATCACCAAAATGTGAGAACATCTGATAAATACCAGACGCTTCGTTTGCCCTTCGCAATAATGTATTCGCCAATTGGTCAACAGGCTTGCGTATTGAAGGCCATTGTACTTTATGGTTCTGCCATTCCAGTATTCGATGAAGCGCGCGAGCTGAAAGATTGAAACATATGAAATTTGACGTGTTTCTCATCTCACCAGTGTAACGGAAGCCGTGAATAAAGCCTCCGGCTGATTGGCGCCAATCAAGTGAATGTGCCAATGCTCCAGCAAAATACATGCCAGGCTGGTTGACGGACTGATAATCGAAGTCTATCAGAGGGTACTTGCTGCTCTGAGGAAGCATAGCCGGTTTCGAATTACTGGAAAGGAAAATGTAACAATGCAAAACAATAGTGTTTTCAATAATCTTTTCTTCAATATATCCGCTTCAGAAGTTATTCAAGAACATTGAACAAACCCGTTAAATGGCGCCAAGTCCCAGATGAATCCAGTACAGCGCAAAACTCGATCGAAACCTTTGCGCGCTGGGCTGTTGTCCATCTGCGCCAGATCAATGGGTGAAGTGGAACTGAAGTGCAGGTCAATCTTTCCATTAGACCTTCGGTGGAAACTAATTTTCTCAAGATCCATCTCATCAATCACTCCATCCAGCGATTTTAGTTGATAAGAGTCGAAAATTTCGTTGTTGACGCCACTGCAATTTTATATTTGACGAGTAAAGCCGTGTTTATACTTAACCGCACCGGCTCACCCATGCAAAACATATATAACGATTTATATATTTATATGTTTAAATGTTTATATGTTTATCGGTGGGGGGTATTTTAAAAAAATTTCCCATTCTATCCAGTGCTTGTCGACCAAAAAAAAAAAGGTCACCAGTTTTTTATGTGAGAGAGCAATAGAAGGGGGACCCTTATATTGCTAATTTTTTCATACCCCCCACACTGGAGAGGTGCAATAGTAGCAACCCTCTGTGGGGGGAGGGGAGGGTATAACCAGTGTTGCAAAAGTTGAAAAATTTCATTTTAGTAAAGTAAAGTAAAGTAATTTTATCGAAAAAGGTTTTAGTAAAGTAAAGTAAAGTAATTTTTGTCCAAAAAGATTTTAGTTAGTAAAAGTACTATTACTAAAATCTAGTAAAAGATTTTAGTAATAGTACTTTTGCAACACTGGTATATACCTCCCCCCACGGCTCACCTCTGAGTATAAACATGGCCTTAGGGATTCAATGAGATAACCAAAAATTTGTTTGATATGAAAGAATGCAAGAAGAATCGCAATTTCGTTGATGTCAAATCGTGAAAATCAGTACCGAATATCTCCAACGTAATGGGTGTCCCAGCTAAACTTGACGCGCGACCTGGCTGCGAGTGTCAGATGAGCAGTGTGGCCGTAGAGGGAATTGGCGGTCTCCATCGCGCTGTTTCCACGTCCGAACAGCAGCACCGCTTGACCATCAAAGTCCTTCGGATCGACCGACATCGACTCATATCCTTCAATCATTTCGTGCCCTTCTCCGTAACTTATTTTAGGCGTCGATATTCCTGTCGCGATTATGAGATTCAATCTGAAAAAGTTTGAGTATTTTACTCAAGTGTTGGTGATCGGGCAGTGAATATCGTTTTTTGTACTGCGCGCATTTACAGTATGTCTCATACGAAGTTTCGCCTGTTACTGTGATATGTCAGGATGAAATTTTTTCTCGGTTTAGTATAATATACGCAAATTTACGCGATTTGTTTGAAGTTGGATTGGGAGTGGACCCTAGGGTCTGTGGAATAAAGAATTTAGTCTGAACTCGTCCATTAGACATCCTGCACAAGCAAGGTTAGACAGCTTTCGACACATTGTGAAGTCGAGATATGGCGTTGAATATGCACTCTTCCACTTTTTAACAATCAATCCTCTGAATCGAATCAATTCGATACCTGCAACAGTAGCTATTTCCACGTTGATCCTGCATCGTATACTTGCAGACATTGTTTCGAGAAATGCTAATATTCGAAATATCTGTGTTGAGCTTGACGTTGATGTCCAACTTCTTATGGAAATCTCCGAAATAGCCTAACAGCTCGTCAGCTTGAGGAAAATATTGCTGAATAAATATTTGTATGATTCAGTTGTTTGTACTTGATAAAACTAAATGACGAATGCTTTCAATATTACCTCTGAATATTTAGTGAACAACAATTGATCATTATCGGAAATCAGAGAATTCCAATCATGTCGAAAGTTAAATTCTTTATTCGCTCTGCCAGTGAATCGTTTGTTGATGCTGATAAGTTTCCTGTGGCGAGGATATGTGGCAAAAAAGTTACCTGAAAGATATTTTTGCATAATGTCACGATGAACGACCGAATCAATAAAAAATGAACCGACCAACTCTATCTGCCTTTTCAAGCACGACATAGTCACGATTTGCGCGCTTCATAAAGTATCCAAGTTGCAGTCCAGCCGGTCCAGCACCCACAATGCAATAGTCATAGTTTAATAGTTTTGCACCAACCGCTTGAACAGCAATCGCACAAATGTACAATGCAAGTATTCGAGTCCAGCACATTGTTCTGACCATACCAGGACAAGAGCAACGCACGGACAATAATTCAACAATGTTCCGTCGATGGGCGGGCCGGCTATGGATATGAAAAAAATCGTAAAAAGGAACAAGGCGGATTGCGTAGGTGCAGGCTGAGTCGGCTGTCCCTTGTTGCGTAAGACCTGCGGCGATCATTGCCGATGCATTTGGAGCGATTGCTGGAGAAAAACGAGGGCTCTGATTGGTTGTTCTCTCAGATCGGTGGAGCAAGCCGCCCACCAGCCATCCAGCGCTCGCCGCGGGGTCGGCCGTGTTCTAAATCGGTGCGTAGGTGGACGGACAATCGCGCCCTGAGCGCATCAAATCCACCCGCCTTTCTCCACGGTTGCGAAATGTGGGCAGTGCAATTTCGACGGAGACTACGCGATCAGTGCACGATTCGATGACAATTCGCCGGCCTGAGGGAAGATTTGATCTGTTGATGAACGCGTGGTTATTGAATGCAGGACATTGTTGTTCGAATGGGACAAAGCAATCACAGAAGACACCGACGACATCGTCATAGCCTACGGTTACATACCTTAAAATCCGTTACAGGTAACACTATATTAACCTAATTATATGATCTGTCACTGATCTATCAGCATTTTAAAAATTGCCCAAAAAGTTATGCGCCACCCTCATACCTGTAACGATGGTCCGAGATCAGGTACATGCTGGCGACCAGGGGGGGTCGCCGGAGTACGGCAATTCGCGAAATTCAAAAATTCAATTTTTTTTCGGCCTTCGGCCGAACGATAAGGGGGGACCCTTACCTGTTAGCGGCCGAGGGCCATTCTATTCAGTGCTTGTACAGTCCGACCGCGAGGGGGGGGAGGGGGGCATGTAGCTAGCTACATAACGGGTCCGGCCAGGGGGGGGGCCATATGTAGTTAGGTCTCCCACGGCTACAGGTATGGCCACCCTGTAGAACGACATCATGCGCAGCTGTTTTGTTATCTTTGACGAATGCCAACTTTTGCACAGTCCCACGATGGAAAAATATTCTTGCGTGTTCGTTCGCATAACAGTGATGAGCTTTATTCGTGTGAATTCGGATAGCATTGAGTTAAGATAGCAAAAAAATAACATTCCAGGAAGACAATTTACTGGAAAAAAAGTCATTCTGAATTTGCTATATTTGCTGATGTAAAAAAGCAATGGTGATCAGTTGCGAACGTATTTGTGATCGGGTCGCTTGCCGCCACGTCTGATCCATTTTTTTTCTTCTTGAAGTTGAATGCGTCTCTGTTTGGCATTGCCCGTGGAGTATCCGGTTCGGCGCTTAGCTTTCCTTTTGCAGGACGGTTTCGTTCTTTTTGCACCCTTACAACGTCTGTAGTATCGAATCGAAGTTGCTGTGGGACTTATGCGGGCTTTGCTCAGTCTCTTTTTCACCACGTTCCCACCGCCGTAGGCAACTGCCGACTTCGGTTGTAGAGACGTATCCTCATTCGAAACTTTATCTGGATAATCGTGGGCTTCGCTGAAAATTCTGGGCTTCAAAAATTGGCTCCAACGTGGCATATGGCACTCGTAAAGAAAGCACTCAAAATTGAGACGCGCAGTGCATATTGAAATAGTATTAAAATTAAAATTAATCAGCAAATCCAGTGCTCATAAGAGAAGTGCTCGGAACACCGATGGCGTATCAAAAAGATGCCAGGCAACAAAAAAAGAGAAGGGACGCCAATATAATGGGGATTTCGTACTGTGATAAGTCGTCTTCGTAGCCTACGGACCTGACCGGAATCAAACCATCATCTTCATGACCGCCGGTTTCGAGTTCGTCGTTTTCTTCGTAGTCGTCATGATATCGAGCGGAGACTGTCGCTCCCAGGAAGGCGCAGAGAAAGAGACAAATCCACACAGTAGACCTCATTCTCATTAGTGTCTAGCAGTAGATCAGCCCAAACTCAGATCGTAAAAGATTCTGCTCCACTAGGTTTTATAGCGAATATTCAGTAGGTGAGTATGGTGCGTCATTCAACAGGTTCAACAATTCTCTGATGGTGCGTAACCCGACACTACATGAGTAAGTGAGAAAACGTTTTTCAGCCTGTAACAGCATGAACCGGGAGCTTGTCGGAAACAAAAGCAAATGAGAGCGCAGGCGCTGACTAAGAATCAAAGCTGAACAAAATGGAAAATGCGCACGATGGTTACCTACCGAATGCCACACAGATTCGTACTGCGCCCACCATAGAAATTTGCGTGGGAAGGAGATTGGGAAGGAGGTGGAATTAAGTACAGTATCAGGTCCCATTACTGGTACACATAATGCCTACCAGAGTCGAACCGGATAAGTGCACAAAATGCGTATCAGTTGTTTGAGCACACGCCAACATGAAAACTGACTACGCAGAACTGCGTAGCCTCTTTGTGCGGTGGCGTGTGCTCTAACAATTGATACGCACTTTGTGCACTTATCCTGGTTCGACTGTATTAACGTTCTAACATAAACCCGTCGCGATTGTGTTTCACTTTCCGCTACTTGAAACACGTGTTCTGCCAGATCGTTTCCACTAATTCCAATTTTATATTATGTTCAATTTTATGCAAGTAGTATTATGACTGTCTAATATAATTGGTTCAACACCAGAACGGGGCCTACCATAAAAATGACTAGTATATAACTTGTCTAGACAGTGGATGCCCACCATATGTGATAGTGTGTTTGCTTATTTTTTGGCTTAGGCTTAGGCTTGATCGTTTTTATTGCAGAAAGCTGACGGGTATGGCCTTCCGCGTGCCGACCCCGGACGTGTCGGTCGTTGACCTTACTTGCCGTCTGGAGAAGCCAGCCAGCCTCGACCAGATCAAGGAGGTCGTCAAGAAGGCTAGCGAGAACGAGATGAAGGGCATTCTCGGCTACACCGAAGACCAGGTTAGCTAAAATCATCTTTCGTTTCGTTAATACACACAAGTTTTGCTCATACTGTATAGTTTTCATTTCGCATTGCAATGAATTGGTTCACTGCATTTTACGAGCTCATCGAAGCTGAATTTTGATCTCGATATTTTATTAATGTAATCATCCTTATCAACTGATTTACAGTAATGTTCAACTGCAATGAGGCTCTTCACAGCATCTGAGTAGTCGTTAAACTCAAATGCTGTGAAGAGCCTAATGGAGCGAGGGTCAAGTTAAAGTAGTTTGGGAATGTAGCATCGCATCTTTTTTCTAATTTCCCTTGTTCAGGTGGTTTCGTCCGACTTCCTGGGCGACTGCCGCTCGTCCATCTTCGACGCGAACGCGTGCATCTCGTTGAACGCCAACTTCGTGAAGCTCATCTCATGGTACGACAACGAGTTCGGCTACAGCGTGCGCGTCGTCGATCTGCTTTCCTTCATGCACAGCAAGGCCTAGAAGAACTGAATTCGGATGGCGCTGAACAAGAAGCACTCTAGTGACCATTTTCTAGTTATTGTGCATCAATACTGCTAGGACGATAATTCCCTTGTTCCGTATTTGTTTTCTACTGCTAATTTTTAGTGTTCCATTTCTAGTGCGCTCTTGTTGGAGATGTCTCAGTGTCAACTTTTGTCCATTTCCGGGTACCGTACCTTAAATAATCGCATAGCGGATTCTCTCTCACTTCATGCGTGGTAGGATTGGATTTGCAGAAGAAGGATAGAACACACTGTTCCTATTGATGTCGGAGAGGCTAATGCTCATAATATTCCTTGCGCGGATAAGAACATAGCATGCAGAGTACTTGTGTTCGAGATCGGGAATTTAGAAGGTTCACATGACTAGGTTGTCATTCGTAATTGTGTCAGCAGTAAATGTTGACGAAAATTGTGCGGCATAGCAATACACACACACAAGCATTTGTGCAATATTTCTGTGCGGGGACTGTTGGTTTGCTTTCTGGTGTTTCATGAAACCACGTGTTCGGTTTCCCCAATGGAGGGAATTTAGCCGGATAATCCCGACTCAGATATGGTTATATACTGTGATGTTCAGGGCCGGCACGGAAGGAAAGTACCGGGCCTGAAAAAACTGACCGGGCCGATTTTCAGAGAAACTATTGAACGTAACACTTCAAAATTATCGATATGTAGAACAGCTTATTTGACTGGGTAGAGTATGCGAAATGACAATTTTAAGCTATTTTTTATTTGGAAATCAGTCAAATTGACGGTCTATATCTATTTTTCGTCAGCTTTTTCTTCTCTTTCAGTCAGACCGGGTCGGATCCCGCCTGTCCTGGAGGAAAAGTTCCGGGCCCGGGCCTGAAAAAATTGACCAGGCCAGGCCGGGCTTTTCGGCGAGAATCCCGGGCCGGCCCGGGCCGTGACACATCACTGGTTATATAGTAAGAAGTTCTCCACTGAGGGATCAGACCCGTTTGGTTATTCCACCTGTCCAATGTGCTTTCGATAACCACTTTACAACGTAATCGCACCTGATATCATTCAAAATCGGTGAAAAAATATAATTCAAAGGTTTGCGACTATGGGATTGCAACTAATTTTTTTGATACTTTATTCGTATTAATCTCAAAAATAAAAATCTCTGGCCATATCTTTGCGGAGGAGTAACGGATTTTTTTGCCTGAGGGCACATTTTGAAGAGCTCCTTAAGGACCTACTTCAGGTGGAATTTCAAATTCCTGAAGCGTATGGTATGGATACTGTAATCAAAAAACCTAACACAAACCCTTGTTTTGGAGGGATCTCTTTGATGCCCCATATAGGGATCACCCTGATACTTTTCAGTACTGATATTTTTCGAAATACAGTGTGGCCCATTTAAGTGTTCACGATTTTATTTGTCTATAACTTTTGTTATACTAATCCAATTTCTTTAATATTTTAGTATATCATAGAGCTGTATAGCGAGTTTTTATTCTCCAAGTTTCAAAAAATTTCATCGCGTAATTCATCAAAAATTGTAAATGCTGTGATTTGACGGTGGGTCTCGGTTGAAGTCGAAGCGGAATTTTCGTTGCACAGCCACAATGCTATTTGTCCACTCAAACCATGCGGCAACTTTTGCCTGTTCATTTAAGGAAAAGCCATCGAAAAATGAATGCAGCCGCAATGAAACAAAAAATTTGAACAGGAAAAACTTTCGCGGGCGGAAATGT
>JAQGCX010001545.1:0-10750 GCA_034700205.1 Plectus parietinus
GGGTGGGGTGGGGGTCGAGATTTTTGGCGGGGTCGGGGTCGTTTGTTCAAAATTTTTGGGGTCGGGGTCGACCCCGCCAAGTCATGCGGGATCGGGGTCGATTGGGGTCGACCCCGACTAATCACTGATGCCCAGCCCTTTACGGCGAGAACGTTACACAGAATTGTCCGATGTTAATCAGTCTCTGATTCAGTTTGGAGCGATCGGCTATCAACAACTGTGTGTTCCGAACACAGTTTTCGGCCGAGCCACACAGATGAGCGGTTTCCAAGGTGATGCGGCGGACGGCGTTCTTGGTTTGGCTTTCCAATCTCTCTCCGTTACAAACTCCGTCCCACCACTCATCAACGCCATCAACCAAGTACGCTATTATTTAATTTTTTAAAAATCCAATAGTGACTCTCATTTTTGTTTCGTTATTACAAGAAATGATTCAATTTTGATACGTATCGGTGAGAATTGAAGGGAGAAAAGGAAATTTTAGGGGGATAGTTCTGGATGAGGTATCGAAACAGACCACGCAACCCTACTGCAACGGGGAGTTGGCTATTTCAAATTTATATATTTTATTAATGTTACGGCACCGAGTGCGAGAAGTGTCCGATTCTCGCGATATCTTGCGAGATCGCGCGCGACGGCGCTTTTTTATAGCGGGAAAAATGCAGCGGAGCTCGATGCCGTGACAGGTGGTGATTGACCAATTAACATAACTGTCACGCGAGACTGCGTGAAATCGTCTCTGTCTATCGAAAAGCACTGTCTCGCATGTTGCGCAAGATATCGTGTGATATAGCGAGAACCGGACACTTCGGTACTGTAACTTCAATTGAAAGTCAAATCACCGATGACGAGACTCTGAACTTTACGATATCCAACGTTTCAGCCAGGCGCGGCGCTAGAAAGTCACGTGGTGGGGGAAAAGAGACGTTCGATTTTCAGATCTAAGCTAGGATTGGCTGTCTCCATGGCAACGATTGGCTGTCTCTAGCTTAGATCTAAAGATCGAACGTCTTTTTTCGCCCACCACGTGACTTTCTGGCGCCGCACCTGGTTTCAGCTCAAAATACCATTTTGCATTTTGCGTTTTTTTCAACGCTTGCAGAATCTCCTCAATCAACCAATCTTCACTGTCTTCTTGACTAAAAATGGTCTAACCGAAGGACAACGCGGCGGAGTTTTCACATTTGGAGGGTTGGACACGACCAACTGCGGCCCCATCATCGCGTATGAGCCGCTGACTTCGGCTACCTACTGGCAGTTCCGACTCGTCAGGTATCACTTTTTTTCGAAAATAAGCCCTCTAGCAGCGCAAAAACGTTGAACTCCCTCAGCTGTCCAAGCGCTTCACGAGTATATGCTGGAAAGAATTAGTCAAATTGGGGCAGGACAGCGCGGTGCAGGATAAAATTGAATTGATTTTCTGTTGAAAATTTTTTTTGGACAAGCACAAAACAAAATGACTATTTTTGAAAGAAAAAAATTCCCACCCAAAAACCTAAAACGGTGACCATGTCGTCATTCTTTGCAGCGTTTCTGCTGGTTCCTACTCGGCCAACGGTGACCAAGCAATTTCTGATACGGGTACCAGCTTCATCTACGGCCCCGCAACCATCATCGACGGTCTCGCCCGCTCGATCGGCGCCCAGTACGACTCAAGAAATGACGTTTATCTCATCAATTGCAATGCCAAACCCGCTGATGTTATCTTCACCATCGGCGCTAACAGATATAACGTCAACTACAAAAACTACATTATTGATGTATGGGTGATTTACAGCTTGATATGGACTTTAGAGCCTTTGTGTTTAATTCCTCTTTTAATTTTACGCAACCAGCCGAAGTTTTATGATGTTTGGACTTCCTCCCATGGCTACGCCCCAAAATACGGTGGCAAATGAAGGAGCAATACTGTACTGTAGTTTCGTATGAACAACTGCATTTGAGGCATTTTTTTGCGATGTTTTAAGTAATTTCGTTAGAAAAAATTGCTGGTATTTGGTGCAGAGGTCGGGGAATTTCATGGTGTGGCGGGGGATAGGTGAAACTTTTTTTTCTCGAAACTATTTGTTAAAAATATATTTAATAATTTCACAGAGCACTGTCTTCATAACAGCAGATTTGTATAATTTGTCCTTTATTTCAGGCTGGTAATGGCCAATGCAACTTCGCTTTCCTGCGCGATGGTCGCCGAGATCAGGGACCCGCCTGGACCCTTGGAGATCCGTTCATTCGTTCCTACTGTAACACGTACGATTACGCCAACAAACGTATCGGTTTCTCAGCGACAATTGGCAGCGGCTCAGGCGTAATTATACCAACACCGACACCAATAACGACACTGAATCCCACGGGTATCTTTTTAAGTTTCGGGTTTGTTTTTTCAAATATAGATAAGCCCGTTCATTAATATAAACGACGACTTCCCTTCTGGCCTGATATTGACTGCAATATTTCGTCGACTTTTGGCGCATTATAAAAATAAGGTCTGGGCAAAAACTCTTTTAAGAGTCTTTAAACTCATTAAAAACTCTTTAAAAACATTAACTAACCACGATCATGAGAGCTGAAATTGAAAAATAACAGTAGCAGTCTCTAACCAAAGGTCTTCATCGAATTCGAATCCAATGCAATCCAATGTACACACAAAATGTGCGTGGGCGTGGGTTTCTGCGTGGGCCGGGCCGGTTTCAAAAAATATATATTAGTCAAGTAATAACACAGATTTACGTTGTTTTTCACACTATTCTCAGCAGTTGCTTCAGATTTGTGTTTCTTTTACTGGTTCAAAAGTGTTTGCACATATGTAGACAATGAAAAAATATATGTTATAATTGCAAAAGAAATTTTTTTTAAAGAGTCAGCCGGCGGGCCGATTTTTGAGTTTCTATGTGGGCCGGGCCGGCCCGCGGGCCGCTTTCAGAAACTTTTGTGGGTCTGCCCGTGTACATCACTGCTAAATAGTAAACCTATCTGGACAAACTTGTTCCGCCCTTTGAACGACTATACAAGTTTGCCAGCCTCTGGTCAGGGCTCGTCAGTAGACGACCCAGATTTCCACTCCCTGAAACAGTTGTCAACGTTTTTCGCAAATGCAAAATTGCGAGGTTATAGTTTTCTTTGTGATGTATAAGTACAGATTCTGATCAAATATCTGCAAAATATGCTGATCATGCTGTTTCATTTAATTTCCTTTCCACCTTTTCAGGATCTCTTCGCGACTGGTCAAGCAAAAGACGTCGATTTTCGGTTGTTGAATTCATTTGATATCACCCATTACGCGGCTGATATGTGGGTGATTCTTCTGGACGCATTCTTATTCGGCAAGGCAGGACTCATGTTCACAGATGACACAACTCCTTACCGCTTGAAACAAGTGATTGCATTCGGAAAGCGATGGGGCGTGCCAGCAGTCACTCTACAGTGTATTGCTGACCAAATCAGCGAGATGAAAATGGGCGATTTAAAGCGCCCATCCACAATTGACTTGCCTTAGTCAAGAATTGACGCTTCACATTTGGCTGCACATCAATTCGGTCACATAAGAGGCTGTCCACAAATTACGTAACCCTTCGGGAGGGGGAGTCTGAGAGGGTCGGTTACGCACAGGTTACGCTTTAAGGGGGGGGAAGTTCGACCCGGTTACGTTACGCTGGAATTTCGCCAAATTACAAATATGGCGCGAAAACTCAGTGCCGCACTGATTTGTACAGCGGAACAACGTTTGGCCGCCTGCCAACTCAGCATAATGGCGCAAAATCAGTGCTTCACAGAGGAAAATCACTCGTTCGCTTGAGCTGTACAGCGTCACTTCGGTTGGCTGCCTGCCAAGGTTACGTTACGGGAGGGGGGTAGACCGATGGTTACGCGCAGGTTACGCGAAGGGGGGTAAAAAAGGCCCAAAAATAGGGTAACGTAATTTGTGGACAGCCCCTAACTTAGTGTCTGCGCGTGTGTGGACTTTGCATTTTTTTGGTGCTTTAACCTAATTTCGGACCCCCGATCGGACCAAGAGAGTAGGTAAGAATAGTACGCGATTCCTACCGTACCACTTTTGTAGTGAGAGCGTTCGCGGGGATTCAGATTTGTACAAATACCAAATTATTTTCGTTTATTCGTTTAAATATCAAAAAAATTATTAGAAATCGTAATGTATGATAGATACTTGGGACACCCTGTAGTGAACGAATTATTACGATCTCCTCTTGCTTGATAAAAACGGATTAAACTAGTGGTCAGTTATATTTGTGATTGCAATAACTTGATTAAAATGTGTTTATATGTACAGAAGAAGTTGACAATGATGTGATCCCAATTTATTAAAACACGATTACAACAAGACTGGAAACAACAAATAATGCATGCACAACCGGTGTTGATTTGGTAAAGTTATGTTTTAGTTGGTAAAGTAAGAGTCAGTAAAAATTCCTCAAAAGAAAAGTCGGTAAAGTAATTTATTCTATTAAGGTATACAAAATGTTCCGAGTAGAATGGCTGCATCACCAATATACACCAGCAGCCAAATTCCAATAATTTCTCGTGTAAGCCCCAAAAATTTTCGCCACATAACGTTTTACCTGCCTTTCTCCCGCATACTTTTTTTCTGCTTCAGGCGTTAGACCGTCTGGAGTAGTGGCGTCTGACGTCACTACCGTAATCATAGTCATCTGCTTATATCACATTTACTTTACTGACTTTACCGACTTTACCGACTAAAAAACGAAGGTGAAATTTGTGAAATAGCTGGTAAAGTAAAAGTGGGTAAAGTAAAAGTTTGGTAAATGCCAAAAAAAGTTGCTAAAGTAAAGTCGGTAGTATACCGAAACAACACTGGGCACAACGCTGTCATTTCATCGAGTTTCGACTTTTTTTAAACTCCAACGCTGTCTTCTCTTGCATAAACGTATCCAAAATAATCGGTCGACTTTTCGAGCAGATCGGTCAATGAGCTGCGAAGTTGAGAAAAATCGGGTCGGTCGACAGGGCTTTCCTTCCATGTTGAGTTCATTATATCAAACCTGTAATCAAACTATTGTTCACAAATAAAACACCAAATAAAGAGGAAAACGGCCCTCCATTCGGCCAGAAATATAGTTTCTCCACGTACTGGCAGAAAACAATTAGTCATTACCAGTGCCGGATTATAGTGGAAGCACAGTAGGCACGTGCTTAGGGCCAGGGCCGGATTATAGTGAGGGAACATGGAGCACGTGCCCACGGCCCTCGGTCCCATTTTTAAAATCGCCAAAAATGGTAAGGGGGGACCCTTGCCTATTTACAGGCCCGGCCCCTCAAAAAGATATGGCCGAAAAAAGCTAAGGGTCCCCCATACCTGTAATGCTGGTCCGAGGCCAGCTACATTCTGACCGGCGAATGGGGGGGGGGACGGTCGCCAAAAATACGGTACTTCGTGTCAGGATTTTGGCGCAAAATTCAAAAATTCAAATTATTTTGCGGGCTTCGGCCGCAATTACAGGGGGGACCCTTACCTTTTTTTCGGCCGCCTTCGGCGGCAAGGGGGGAGGGTCGCCGGCGGTCCGGCCAGGGGGGGTTGTATGTACCTAGCTACCCTGCTTACAGGTATGGGGTCCCCGCCCCCGGCCCTCCATTTAATAATCCGGGCCTGCTAAGGGCCCCGCGATCCCCGAAAAAACATGATAAGGGTCCCCCTTATGTTTTAGGGGCCCCACAGGGACTCAGGGGGCCCCTAAAGAGGGGACCCTTATGTAGGGGCCCCCATTTGACCCGCCGTGCTTCGGGCCCCCGACCCCCATGATCCGGCCTTGGTCATTACACCCAGGGCCGTCTTATGGGTGTTGGGGGCCCGAGGACAAAATGAGTCTGTGGGGCCCTTGGGGGTCATACTTATGATTTCTATTGCCTTTGAAATGCAAAAACTTTCAACTTGACGGGGTCGCCAGGGGTAATTTGGATGTGAGGTCGGGGGTCCGAGGACATGTCCTCTTTGTCCTCCACTATAAGACGGCACTGATTACACCCCACCCCAAAATTTGGAACCGAAAGCACCTGTGCGGTAAGCATAGGTGTACTCAGTGGCGGATTAAATCAATCGATAACTGTATGTAATAAGGGTTTACACTGCGTGCATCAGTGGTGTGCACGGTTCTTGATTTCTCGGAACCAAACCGAACCGCCAAAAAATTTTATGGAACCCGAACCGAACCGAACCGCCAAAAATCAATATTTTGACTCAGAAATCGATATTTTCTCTTTTTTGTGCAGAAAAAGTCCAAAAATTTGCTCTCGAACCGAACCGAACCGGAACCGTCAGATTCATTTTCTGGAACCGGAACCGAACCGAACCGTCGAAAAATTTTCTGGAACCGAACCGAACCGAACCGCCACAAATTTTTCTGGAACCGGAACCGAACCGAACCGCCAAAAAAATTCTGGAACCGCGCGAATCGAACCGGCGATTCGGTTCGCAACAGTTCGGTTCGGTTCAAAACCGGACCGTGCACACCACTGGTTGAAATCCATTCCTCAGCGAATGGTTCATAACTTGCTCGCTCGTGAAAGGAGGGAGGGCTTCAGCAGCCTGCGGCAGTGTGGTTCAATTGGGGAAGAGTACCATCAGCTAAGCCACAGCCTGTTTCAGGGATAGATGGGTTTCATATGGGTGTGCTCGCTGAAATCTAATTCTATCCTGTGTTTGTCAACTAAATTTTTTCGCCACCCAAACCATTTGTTTCAAATTTTGAAATTGGGCAACTCTCGCTTCCCCTAAGCTTAGCACTTTCATAATTGAGACAGATATACCTTGGCGACCGACACCATTTACTGACCATCCGGAATTATTGAGCAAAGGTGTTGGATTGGCTGTCTGCAGAACTATATGCTGAACATCTCGCCATGTTAGAGCGGGACTAAAATGGACAGCGGGTCTATCCGGTTTGTACTGTAATGTTGTCGGAAAACTGAATGATAGGAACGTACTTTGCTTCAAGTGCAAGAGCAATTATTCCGGCGGCGAGTGGAGCACTTGCGCTTGTTCCAGTGTGCTGCTTCGTACATCCACTTGGTACGTCTACTGTCACCTGAATATCAACTCAGGAAATATCGCATAAATCACAGCAAAACTTTATTACAATGGCAGGGTCGTTAATGCTGGCGCTGCTGTAAGTCGAAGCAATAATTGAAGGGCATTCTTCCAGGTACGAAGGGCGACGATTGTCGAAGGTTGCCGCGCTGATGCTGAGCGTGTAGATGGACGACGTGTAGCCGTCAGCCGAACAGCTGTCCCCGTTCATACCACCGTTGCCTGACGCCCAAATAAAAATATTTCCCTTTTCATTACGCCCCTGCAACGTTATAGTGCGCTTAAAGTTGTTCAGTAATTGGGGGATGAGGATGGGGCCATAGCTGTAGCCAGGGGATTTAGGTGGGATACCCCCCGGCTAGGGCCAACCCCTCCTGGCCTCCTACCCCCCGGAAAAAAACGTTTTTTGCCATGTAGTGGCGAAAAATATTTTTTGATTTTTTAAAATCCCGACACGAATGGCACCCGTCCCCCCTTCCGGCCGAAGTCCTACCCCCCTCCCCCCAGCATCGACAGCTATGGATGGGGCATAGACTTCGCTGACTGGGGGTTAGCTGGGGGTTCCCCCTCTGTCCAGGGTCAACCTTCAGAGCTAGCTCCTGCCCCCGAAACACCCATGGGTTCTCGTAGGTAATTTTTCTTCTTCTTTTAAGACCTGCACTAGAAGTGAACGAAACGCACTTCTATGACGCCCGTGTACATCGCCTGGAGCGCCAAACGACCAGGTCCATCGAAGGTTTTCCCATCGTCTGGCGGTCCCCAGCTGGCGGCATAAATGTCGATATGCTGTTGATTGAGTGAGAGAGAAGCCGCTTCTACGCTGTCTGAGACCGGTCCGTCGAGCATTCGAACGCCTTCGAAGTCGAGATTTAGAAAAAAAGAAAGAATGAAGCTTAAATACCGCCTATCTTCGCGTCGTAGGCAATGCCTACACCACAGTGGTCGTTGCCTGCGCTGGCTGCCACTACCCCCGCACATCGAGTGCCATGTCTGAAATTCTGAACCAGTTGCTAACATTGTGTGGGACTGTCGCAAAATAATCTCTGTCTGACCAGTGCTCATGTCTGCAGTAGAGACCTATGACACCAACCTGGGATGAGATGAGGGACAGAAGCTGGATGAAATACTTCCCAACAAATTTCGACAATCAACTCAAAAAATTTCGTTAGAGGTCTCCCCATGTATTGGCGAAAATTTTTTGAACAAGCACTAGATAGAATAACCCTTTTTGGCCCTCCCCCAGGGGTGGGCAAGGGGGTATGGGGGTAAGTACCCCCCTAGCGGTGTAAAAAAAAATTTAGGTGTAGATAGAATGTACTTGGTAAAAAAAAAACGTTTTCGCCATGTAGTGGCGAAAAAATTTTTAAGACAAGCACTGGATAGAATCGAATTTTTTCGGTTTTTGTACCCCCCAGACGATTTGACGTCGCCGACGGTGCTTACTAGTATGCCTAAGGAGTGAATATACTTGCAAATTTTTAATTTCTGGGGTTCACTGCACTGCGAATCCCTTCCGCTGCTAATAACTGAGTAAGATGAAACAATGACTTATTGTTGCCGTTGTTCTGTGGAGTCGGGTCGTCGTCCTGGTCGTTGATATCTGTGCTCGCCAATGGATCGTAATTGGCGCGGAGATCAGGGTGGTCTTTCTGTAGACCATCGTCAACAACTGAAACAACCACTCCACGGCCGGAAAATCCAAGCATCCAGGCTTCGCGTACGTTCATGTCAAAGTTACCAACTGCGCCATTGATCTGGAAAATTAAAGCACTGCACTTCGAAGATAAACTGTATTTTTTTCTGGGGGAAGGGGTTACTTTTTCATGGAAACCCTTGCCAAGGTTTCCATCCGTCCTATCAATCCGATTACCATATTTATTGTTTAATAGGAGCCCAGTCTCTAATTGTAGCCCATGGGCTACAATTAAAATGCAGAATTTTTTGTTGTTTGGGGGTATTTTCATGGTAAAAATTGATGATAAATTGGCATTAACTTGTAAATTTCAATTTTCATGATTGATTACGCAACTTTTTTTTGCAAAATCGCTATAAATAATATAGTTTGTCAGCAAACTTATACTAAAAATGGCCGAATTCGCTACTTTTTAACCTGAATTCGAAAAAATAAGAGCCCAGTTTCCAATAGTAGCTCAGCGTAACAGGTGATCGAAAAAATCCTATTAAAATCCCAGGGCTCCTATTATATTAAATATGGTATTAATGAAAACGCAATCCGAAATATTGTTTCATGACATTTTTTGTGCTATACTCAGATCCGTGATCTGTCCTGGGGCCTGTTTCATAAAGGACTAATGGACTGCCGACGGACCAATGGAAACACCAATGCGCGCGCTCCGCATTCCTCAATTCCGTCAGTCCGTAGTCCGTTAGTCCTTCATGAAACAGGCCCCATGCCGCAAAATGCACAAAAAACTTACCAAATACCACTGGTCGGCGTACAGAGGGTCCTGCCATAGAAACGTGGGTAAACTGCGCTTGCGTTTGTGGCCAGATTCAGCAGCATTTTCGTCTAAAGGAAGATAGTCGCGTTTGATTCGACTTCTCGGCCGTTGTTCTTGCACCCATTCTACACCGGCAGAATCTCTGAGTCTTTCGACGGCCTCGCGTTTGTGTCTTCTGCTCTTAGTACTGTTGAGGTTGTCCAAGTGCTCGAGAAAGTAGTGCGAATCGAGAAAGGGTCTTCCGACGACCCTCATGTCGTGCTGCTCGGCGATGCCGACGGCTCGAGCATCGTCCCTCTGCGACAGACGAACAACAACATGCGAAGGTTCGGGACAGTCTACTTCGTCTTTCATGCAGAGAGAATCATGTTCGATTGCTGACGCATAGAATACCAGCAATAATAATAATATAAATGCGCATAAGGAGAGGGACATAATGGCTAAACGGCGCCCGTTTACACAACGCCACGCAAGTTTATCAGCCTTGTCTCATTTGTCTTTTACCAACCACCTTCATTTCAAGATGAAGGAACATTAGTAATTGTGAATAGACCACAAACGACTAACACTAACATAGTGCGATATTGTGATTCTATTTCATCAGGCTACCGCTCGTCCATTATTGCACATTGCACAGCTCATTGACATTGCACAGCTCAACAAGCAGCATTATTCTTCGTTAGCAATCAATATGCGAAGTCAAATAAATAACGCAGAAAATGACGCACATATTCGTGACAATTAAGTTGATGAGACAATATTTAACGGCGGAATAAAATAAGAACTGGACATGGATCCAGATTGCTCAACATAATATTTCAACTTTCAGATGTAATGCGAAGGGAATCGGAAAGAGAACAATTCGCAACTTTGAAACGCAATCGCAACGGGTTAGTGCTAACTGTTCGCACATTGGGTGCATTGACTTGCGGCACAACTGGTTCACATCGGCAACCGGATTTCGGTTGAAGCTCGTTCTTTTTAGCTTTTGAAACAGATTCGCACTGCCTCTAACTGGAAATTGTTTACTGCGATTGAAAAATTTTGACTGTTGGCACAATCAAATCTATTTCCTGAGTGAGAGTGATTGAAACTGAATAGCGAAGCACGTCCCAAAACCTTACATCCCATTATGTCCATTGTGGACGGATTTTCGCGCATCAAAGCAGATACATAATTGATAGTGAGGTGAAATGACATGCAACCAGACATGGGCACGTTTTTTCCGTTG
>JAQGCX010001546.1:0-10747 GCA_034700205.1 Plectus parietinus
AGCAGACATGTTGTGTCCCACCACGAAATTGAAAAAAAAATATACCAAAAAAACTAGTTTTTTTTACAGTCGAACGAGCCAAGAATCAGCAAAAACGGCCAATCCTGAAAAAAATGACAAGCAAATCAAATTGGGCCTTTATGTTGAAACACCCTGTACGGTGGCAGAATTGAGATATTGCTTCATGTGAACGTTCCTCAAAGTAAGTGCTGAGTTTTCTACTCTTAACTGGCCGTTACTTGCTTTCAAATCGGCTGTTACCAAAAAGGAATGCAATTTCTCAAAGATCAAGATCAAAGGATTCTCAAAAACGATTTCTCAATAATGGAAGGCACGATTTCTGCATTCGACAAAAAAACACTTTCGCATCGATTGAGAACTTGCGGCAGACAAAAGTCGAATTTGTAGTTGAAGTTGATCATTTAAAATTTCGATCAAAGAACCGTGTCCAGTTTGAATGTACTAGCCCAGACGCTTGCGTTGCGTACAGCAGTTTGTTTGAAATGCACAGTGCGTCGTTTGTTTGCGCACACAATCGACTATCTTTCAGAATTTTATTAATCCTATTGTGCGATATGACCTGTCATGAATGGCGACGACGTTCATTTGCAAACATTAGCGTCATGATGCTTTTCAGTTAACAATGATCAGTGCCTGCCTGTTAGCTAACATTTTTTGCAGCTCTTTTGACAGTACTTGGTCATGAATGGTACGAACTCTCCAGAACAATAGCCTAATTTCGCAAGTTCCGGACAATCGGTGTCCATATCGTTGCAAGCTTTGTTTGGAGTAGTGGTTGGAGAGTTGGTTACCACACCAGCTGAAACACCAGTAGAAATTAGTGTCAACATTTTATACTGGGTAAAGAGAAACGGGAAGGTGACACCGTAGCCTGTCAGGCAAAGTAAATCATAAACCCACAGTATCGTTGCGGGATTCAGTGAGTTTTGCTTTACACCTCAGCGATACCCAGCGAGCTCAAGCTTACATCAATGATGAGAGTCTGAGATAAAAATCATTTCATTTCTCATGATATTCGTTTCGAGACCAACCCTCGTTTTCTTCTCTTTACCGATGGCCAAATTTTGACTATAAACAATTTTTGGGCTGAACCGTATTTATCAGTGATGTTCACTGGCCGGCCCGGGATTTTCGCCGAAAAAAAGCCCAGACCGGCTCGGGCCCGGAAATTTTGTCAAAAAAAACCCTGGCCCGGTCAATTTTTCCAGGCCCGGGCCCAGCACTTTTCCTCCAAGCCGGCCCGGATCCGGTCCGGCCTGACCGAAAGAAGAAAAAGCTGACGAAAATTAGATATAGACCGTCAATTCGACAGATTACCAAGTCAAAAACCGCTAAAAATTGGCATTTTGCATGCTCTATCCAGTCAAATAAGCTGTTCTACATATCGATTATTTTTAAGTGTTCCATTCAATAATTTCTCTGAAAATCGGCCTGGTCAATTCGGCCTGGTTTATTAATTTCTTTCTCTGACAGGTTACGGTGTCACCTTCCCGTTTCTTTTTACCCAGTACAAAATGTTGACTATAGTGTGTACTCATATTTTCCTCTGAATTGGCTCATTTATTGGAGACGCTACACATTGAATTTTTATGGAATTTTTTATTGACTACTGAATACTTCACAATGTTTTTGGCGAAATTGGTGGGAATCAAGTCCTAATTTCAGAAATATAATTTTTCGCCTTTTATATTCAGTCTGCTAATTTTGCTTCACATTTTTTCAACCCGTCGCTGTTGCGTTTCATATAATTGGTTTGATATGACGAGATCGTTGGTGTTAATTTCGCACCCTCAATCGCAGCTAATAGCAACACAACATTGAAAACCATGCAATATTATCACATAATAATATAAAGATAATATGCAGAAGCATAAAATCGGCAATCCTCAAGCTCGGGTCAACCTCCGGACTTCGAAATTTTTTCATCAATTTTTGCTCTTCACTGAAATGTTATGGGTAACTAGTCAAAAAACACACTGTACCCAAACCCCTTGCTTCAATTAGTTAGTTAAGTCAGATTGAATGAAGAATAGTTTACGATGGAATAGATGGAGTAGTTTACGATGGAATACTGGAATAAGAAGCCTTTAAAGACAGCAAGCAGTAGTGCAGTGCATTATTTTCTGTTCTTATTCGTGGCTGACAATCATAGTCAATCGCGAATGATAGTCAATCTAATGGACATAGCTGATCTTTCGACTGGTAACGGGGGGAGGGTTTCGACTGGTTACGCATTAAAATTGACAGAGCAAATGGAAAGCAAAAATTGATGAAAAAATTTCTAAGTCCGAAGGTTGACCCGAGCTTGAGGATTGCCTGGCTCCAGCAAGGCTGAAAGAAATAAGCGACGCACCGTTTATTATAGGTTATATGGTGATGAAAGAAAAAAATTCGAGTAATTAAAAACCTGGTCGAAAGCATTTGCTTTGATGCGTTATGAAAACATTTTTTTGCCAAATTGTTGGCTATCAATCTGAGGGAAGTGGCGCGGTGTTTGAGGGCTTGTGCAATGTCCAGCAATCAGCTGAGTTAATTATTAAAATATGTGACAATGAATAAGTAGTTCCCTGGCTACGATAATATTTCCATCGTCCGCTGGCTTTATGACGCTAATTTTTTTTGAATGGCTCGAACAACATGGCGCAGTTTTGTTGCGCACATAAGCATAACGTTCACTGATGCTATTTGATGCGACTCGAAATGGAAACGGCCCGTCAACTCGTTGCAATTTGACACGAAACGAGCCAGAAAGAAGCAAATTTTGCAAGGCAGATGTCACTCTTGCAACCATCTACAAATAGAAACCCAACTAAAAGGTTATTTTGCACCAATGCAACTAACTTCCTACAGCATTCAGGCCCGGATTATTAAATGGAGGGCCGGGGGCACTGGCCGAAAATGAGAACGTGGGACTTTTACCATTTTTCAGCCCTATCTTTTTGGAGGCCGGGCCTGTAAATAGGTAAGGGTTGGCGATTTTCAAAATGGGGCCGAGAGTCGTGGGCACGTGCTCCATGTGCCCTCACTATAATTCGGCCCTGACAGCATTCTCCAATCAGCCCATCCTTGTATGATTGTAGGATCATCGGACTATCAAGTCGTTATGCAATCTTCTTGTCCTGAGCTGTTTTTGTCCCACTACGGCGCAGGGTCAGCTTTTCGGGTTTTTTGCTTCCACTTCTTGCGATCGGCTGTGCCGTGCTCCGTCACGCGGCACGCCTTCATGTCGTCTCGAATGACGTCCATCCATCTTCGCTTTGGTCGCCCTCGTGGCCGTTTACCTTCAATTTCCATCTGCTGCACAACCTTCCCAACCATACCTGTAACCAGGGGGGACCTAGCTACATTAAGGGGAGGTATACTGGGCGTCATTCCAATTTTTAATTATGTGTCGGGGTGTGGCAGCCCCTGAGTTCTTGGCAATATACGTTCACGATCACTGTCAAAAAAGTCCGTTTTATTCCGTTTCGTATGATTTTAAAATGGCGTAAGGGGAATAATTGTCTTCTATGGAGTATTTTGAAACTATTTGAATAATAGTTTTGGTTTCTTGGCTTCAATTGTTATGTTTCTTATTTGCACTTTAAATGTAATTTAAAAGATATTGTATTTATTCTAATATAAGCCCCAGGGCTTCTTTTTTCAATCCATCGCTAGAGGGGGCTTATATTAGAGATGGGGTTTGTATCAGAATAAATACGATGTTTCGACTTGTGACTTATTCCCTGTCCCGTTCCTTCCTTCGGTTAAAGCTCAAAACAAAACGTCGAGCACTCCCATCATCATAGGTGAAGGCGTTGTTTACAGTTGTAAAGAATGTCTCATTCAAAATGCAAGTTGATTTTGTTTAGGAAAATGTAACAGTTTTTCCTATTGTACTTGTTTCATTCGACTTTATTCAGTAATTCATTTTACGTACATCTATAGATGTGGTCGGTGCACCGGGATCGGAACCGAAATTGTCGGTGCCCCGATTAATTTTGAGGTCGGTGCACCGGGACCAAACCGAGTTCATTTTCATGGACCAATTACTGAACCGAGACCGATTGTTTGGTTAAATAATCGGTCCGTGGACCGGGACCGGGACCGATTAAATGAAAATTGGCTGGACCGATTAACCGGGGCTGGACCGGGACCGATTCCGACCTGGACCGACGCATCTATAGTTAAACTCAAACCTTCGCTGTCTTATATGAAATTTAACTGTTTTATGACATAGCTTCCACTGTTCATCGACTCCTGGTCGTACTTTTGCAGTGATAAGCTTACGAATGTAAAGCAATGAACTCAATCGAACATGTGAAAGCAAATCACTGGGAAAGGCCTCTGTCTAAACATTTGACCGAAGACATTCTCAGCAGTGAGACGATATGAGATACATAAAAAGATACATATTAGGAAAATTAAGTACGTTTGCACTTTTGCAACGTTTTTGTCTCTTGTGTGTCAGTTGACGGCACAAGGCTTTAGCAGTGACCAAAATATGAGTGGTCAATGGTGCACATTGACTCCCAACACGAAGTACTTGATTCATGGCTGTATCAATTGAATTGAATCGGTGATTCCTCCTACCGTATATTACCGCCCGGCGCTGCCTCAGCCCAGAGAAAGAAATGCTCGCGAGCTGAAACTGCGAATTTATTTCAAGAGTTTGCAAGATTGACTCGGCGGGATTTGAATGATGCAGCCGACGATGCGTCTAACTTCTCTTTCTGTCGTGGCGTTCTTCTTTCTCATCATCGCGCTGTTTGGAAAGAATGTCGGCTCTCGAAGTAAGAATTGTCATTGTCTTCTTTCGTTTGATTTCAAATCGATGCTATTGCTGTATTATTAGTTTTGCTCTTAGTTATGTTTGTTGAATTGCAAAGAGAAATTTATGCTTATTGCATGTTCCTGTCAGTGTAAAGTGGTGTTTGCTTATATCGTTTTGCAGTTTCTTTTTTGTCTGAAAATGTTTTAAAAGCGCAGCTAGAGCTCTCGGATTTTAGTGCAAACCATCCTAGACCTGAGTTCTCTACATATGTTACGTTCTGAAAGCTCTCCTTACTATATACAGAATAAGTCCGCAATTTTATATGTTTCTGATAGCGATTTTTTTATTGGTTCCGTTCGACGATTTATCCAGCCAACAAATATTTGTTCCATTATAGACAGGGTACAGTGCGGCGACGTGTACTCGGTGCGGGAGGAGACGGACGCCAATGGGAAGAAGGAGCAGCGACGCTTCAAAGTCCCCAGCTACGAGTGTCCGACGAGGGCACACAGCGACTCCGAGGATCAG
Organism: Plectus parietinus; assembly: GCA_034700205.1. Taxonomy (NCBI): domain Eukaryota; kingdom Metazoa; phylum Nematoda; class Chromadorea; order Plectida; family Plectidae; genus Plectus; species Plectus parietinus. The sequence goes on from JAQGCX010001546.1 coordinate 5,303, forward strand.
TGCTGCGACCCCGCTCGCTTCAATTGCTGTCGTGCGCCCACTTTCTTCGAATTGGAATTGGGGTCCGTCGTTTTTCACCTATTAGCAGCTATTGTCGTCGTTTGTGGAGGGATTTTTGCCAAAGAATTGAACCAAACTGAACATATTGAAAATCAACTGCTAGTTTAGGCGCTCTTGACTCAATTTGTGTTGATAATATAAATATTATCCATGATGGAAAGCGTGGGAACCGAATCCTTTGCGTTTTTCCTGGATAATCATGTCGCAGTGCGTTATTTACGTCTTATGCCAAGTCGCCTTCTTTGATTCGATGCAAAAACTTGGCCAGACCATGCATTTATAACTAATACGCTGAACGATGACACGTTGGTGCAGAAATCGAATGAAAGTCTAATGGCGACAATTGCAGAAAAGCGATCGTGATCACGGTGGTGACGATATTGCTGGCGATACTTGTCACGGTGGGCTTGATTATCTGTTTCTGCAACGACCGATGCTTTCTCCACAAGCTCATTCGCAAACAGGCCAAGCCAGACTATATGGGCACGTTTTGCACTTGTTATAGTGTGCTTCGAGTTTTGGTGATTTATGTGTCAAATATAGCATGATAATATCCATACCTGAGCAAATTTGGACCCCCATGACGTATTCTTTGTAGACTTTTGTAACCTTACCGTACTCGAATATGCGAATTTTTGGGCGCGAGATTCAAATTTTTGCGGGAAAATTAAAAATTTCAAATTGAAATTGGAAATCCCGCGCAAAAAGCCCATGAAGTATGACGAATCCTCTTGAATGTCAAATACATAATGGCGGACCTAGCGTAGGTATGACAATATCACAACTGCTTTGGTTTTAAGTAGTTCCTCACATGGCATATGCTAAATTGTTGCACTTTTAGCGCATCCCGATGAAGTGGCGAATTTGACGGGCACGGCGATGCCGTCGGAGCACAAGCAGCACGTACGCGTCTACGAAGTCAACAACGACGTCATCTACCGCCAGAACAAGGACCTTGTCTGAGCACTTCTTCGAACCCCAAGTGGCAATCAATTCAGGGACTATACAAGCGCAACGCTGTGTCCAAACTCCCTATGAGCTCGATGTGTTCAAATCACTTCGAATTTCTCGAAATTCATCGTAATTGTTCTCATTGTTCCATTAGCGACAGTATTTATGTCGACTGTATTCATTGTCTCGCAGCTTTATTCAGACATTCAAAATGATGGTAGCTCCCATATGACTTGCATTTGCTATCAATATCTCAGACTGTCGTTGTTGATGTCGATGTTTTTTGAACCGGTCGTATTGAAGACGTTAGGTCGGCCTAGTCGCTAGTCCACAAAATTGCTCGTTTGTCAACCGGTCCGCCGTTTCCATTTGTTCATTCTAAAGCGGTCATGACTTCTCTGGTGCAGTTCATTCTTGCGTCTCATGGCATCATTCGCCAATATATTTGTGTGTGCTCCATCTTCCTACCCGTTGTTCTATTTCTTGAATGGTAGTGCATCTGTCTGTTCTGTGGCGTCTGCTGTGCATTTAATGTTTCGCAGCCTTTCTTTGTTGCTCGATCGGTAAATCCGTCCGCTGTGTTCTCCGATGTTTTCGTGATCTGCTGTTGATTTTGCTGATCTCCTGCTCTTGCGTTGTGCTTCTCTTGTTATTCCTTCTCGATCAATGTATCTCTTCTGCTCTTTTCTCTCTGCAGCTATCTCTTTTTCTGCGATTTCAGTATCTCCGTGTGTTTCAATTTACGTAATTGACAACGCGATCTTTTTCTGTCAATGTCGATTACTGTTGTTAATGAATGATGTTGATTTGAATCATTGCTTTCGCTTAATCTCATATGGTAATACGCGTTAGTGACTGTATTGGAAAATTCGGTAATTACTCGTGATAAAATCGGCTGCCAATAACATTGTTTGCTGCGTAATGATTGAATTTATCTATAATGAAGTCGACTCACACACACGCAATCTATTGACACGCTGAATGCGTTGAAAAATGTGCAGCAATCAATACGTCTCAGTAGGAGCTTAACGACGCGACCAATACAACCCATGCGGGGGTTCAGTTGCAAATTTCTGAACATCTGCCACCTAATCCAAACGCCTGGTGGGGGGTTGTGGACGAAGGCCGAGGTTATTGATCTGCGAAGGGCGGTCGCATCGTCACCATCTGACGCAGCGATTAATACGTCTTGAATCCCTTTATCGGATTGATACGGGGTCCATTTACTCGAGATTTTTTTGTCACAGGGGTTACTCATTCTCATCTATACTCATCATTTCTTTGAGGGTAAAGAGCGTTCTGTAGAAAACATCGTAATCCCAGAATTTTACATCGGCAATAATGACTAAATGTCGTTGTGGGATGTTTACTAGAAATGGATTTAAATCATACGAAGTAATGATAGTCAATAGGATGAATTCTGGATTTTGACAGCGCGCGACATTCAATTCAGGGGTGTTCGATGGACTTCCGGTTAACCGTTCGAAAAATTCTGACTACTGACTATATGTCCACTCGAACTTCGGAGAATGAGGACAGCGAAGTATTCAAAGATTTGTACCAGACCAGTCTCAGGAAAATCACGACCGAAATACTTATTGGTGCGCGGCCGCAGAGAACAACCCTGGGATTTGTTTGTTTGTATCTCTGTTCGGTAGCACAAAAAATTGCTCAATCGCTGTGCCAACCTTCAACGGCAGAAAGTTGCCGACTGGTCCGAGATGGTTGAAAGAGATTTGCATTTTCCGTCCCCAACACACTCGTGTCGTTCAGTGGATATGATCTTAATTCATTTCTCTCTCTTCAAGGTGTCCCATTTCCTATCGTCGAGCGTATGCTTTAGCAGTCAGCAGCAGTGCGAAAATGAAATCGGAGCGTAAGGGGGGGGGCGCTGTTTGTCTGCTATGTGACGTCCTGACCATGCTGCACGTCGTCCACGTCTTCATGTACGTCGAGCAAATGCTTAAGAATCTAGTTCGAGCGCGAGAAGAAGATGGATGGTGTCTTCAAGTACTGATCGCCTTCCTTCTGCTGTAAATCTCCGGTTGGCCCTGGCCAGGGGGTACCCTCTAAACCCCCTGGCTACAGCTATGCCCAAGGGTCCAGATATCCCAGACCCAGTGCCGGATTATAGTACGGACTATTGGGGCTGGAGCCCAGGGGCCCCACCGCCTTCTCAGTACTGAAGGGGGCCCCCCAGAAGGAGATCCACCACTGCCTGGGGCCCCCGGTTTTTTTGCTCTAGTACATTAATTAATGAAGACCTTGTGATCAATGGCAAACTTTTTCATTGCTAAAGGGCTGACCCAAGATTTATCTATAAACAATCAAGTAGAAAGCAAGAATATTTAAAGGCTGAGCAATCTCTGGCCAGCCGCCCGATTTGGGTTCAAAACTGTTTCAGAATCGATGACTCTGTCGTGTTCGAATACATGTTAAGTAGGCCAGAGCATAATCCGAAGCACGAAACAACAGTTTTTCGGCACATAATTGCATTTTACTTTTACTTTACGAACATTTTGAAAATCTATCTACCTTTGCTGGCGACGTTCTTCTTCCGGTCCAACGGCCTCTATCTCGCATCGACTTTCAACTGTTAGATCCACCTTCCTCGGCTTGAACTGTCGAACCTTTTTTCAATCAGCAATTATTCGGCCCTGCCCAGAACTCAAAACGGCCGGGTGGTGATTTTCCGCCATGTAGTGGCAGAAAATTATTTGAACAAGCACTGAATAGAATCACTCCCCCCCCTAGCCGAAAATTTTTTGTACCAAATCACCCCACGACCGTGCTCATGTCTGGTGATAACTGATAGCCTGACCTTGTTGGTGTCAACGAGATACAATATAACATCCACCGCATTTTTATCCATTGAAGAATGTCTTGCAGTTGCAGATGTAGCTCGCACTCCGGAAACGCAAAAGCTGATCACAAACCCAGTCACAGTCTTACAGATGCAAAAAGGTCTAATCGTGTTCCCACCCACATCGCGATCAGCTTGTTTTCATCATCAGCTGCGCGCTGTAAAACGAAAGAAATTAATCAGTTCCTGTCCTTGATCGAATGATTGGAAAATCCACCGCTGATTGAGTACACATGGAAATTGGATTGATGTCAGTGGGTTGAAAAACGTTTAGCCTACTGTAGATCAAAATCTAAAATGCGTTTAATGTTTTCAATTCTGAAACGAATGATCAGGATCAAGACAAGTAAGTCACTTGGTCGTACCGTAATCCGGGTTGATGACGTTCCTTCTCGTCGTTGTTAATTATCGTCAATATTTTTCTCATCTCTCAACTTTTTTCGTCGCAAAAGAAAAAGAAGAAAGCAGAGAAATCTTTTGATCGAAGAAATAGTTATCAAAGTGTTCTGTGCTTCGTTGTCAGAAATCTTAAACGACAGAGGGAGAAAGTTCCAGAAGTGGTCAGTTCTGTTCCTTGTGCTGCGTGGTAAACAAGTCAAACTGTACAAACTTATTATTTCAGTCATTTTGAAGAGATCGCTTGAAACTGCTTAGCGACTCGGCGCACTCATCAGCGCGTTCAGAGACAAAGATGGAGCTAAAGGTGAAAATGATCGACGGAAGCGATCACCAGATATCGCTGGACGATGAGGTTGGTCAGAATTTCAAGTATTAATGCTAGTTGAGGATATTGGAAGAATTTGGAGTAGTGCGCGGGGTAGAACTTGGGTGCTGGTGTCTGGAGGAATGTTTTGGATTGATGAAGCAAATATCCAAAAGTCGTTGTCTGACCCGCATTAGTACTGGAGCAGGTGGAGCCAGAGATTTCAGCCTCTCTTGCCTCCATTGTGATCGGCCACTGGCGATAGGGCGTTATTATGTGATTTGATGAAGTGCAACTACGGTTTTTTAAATTTATTCCACCACACACGGACGAATTAAATGAACGTGAGAGAAAACCATATTGTGGTACATATTGCCGAGAGTGTGAAGGAAAGGCGGCAACCATTGCTGGTCACTAATGCCCTCCCTTGTGATACAAAAAACTAAAAGCTCCGAATGATTGTCTAATAATCAGTTATGTAATGAAACAAAAGTAATGAAACAATTAAAGGTTTTTAAAAAAAACATATGATACAGAATGATACATTCGCGATTTCAAACTCTCGAACATAGGTCTCCTATGCATATGATTTATTCTTCAACTTTCCCCTCTGGAACTTTCCTCTCTTTCTTTTCCCTTCCTCACTAGTTCGTTTAGAATTTCTGACAACGAAGCACAGAACACTTAGATAACTATTTCTTCAATCAAAAGATTTCTCTGCTTTCTTCTTTTTCTTTTGCGACGAAAAAAGTACCGGGGTTTTCCGTAAATAAGCCCAGGGTATGTTTTCGGGAAATGACCATTTTTGGCAAAACATAAAGATGATAAGGGGTTCCTGTTACCAATTTTCGACCGAACCGACTAGCCC
>JAQGCX010001547.1:0-10746 GCA_034700205.1 Plectus parietinus
CCCGTACTGTCCCCATCCCCGACTTTTGATTTTTCCCTGTCTGTGTTTGAAAAGGTTTTCTTGAACTTCTGTTTTATGTTCGTGGATTGACCGACTGATGTTCTTCGCTTACAGTTTGTAAAAATGTTAAGTATAAACAGTGTGATAATGTGCATGAATGTAAGATGAGTGAAAAAAATTTTCATTAAATTTTTCCCCGTTCCCCGGTTTTTGACTTTTCCCCATCCCCATCCCCGGCTTTTGGCTTTTCCCCATCCCCGTACTCCCTGTCTTTTCCAAATCCCCGTCCCCGTTACAGCCCTAGCGAATTTGATAATGAAATGTGCTTACCGTACGCCTTCTTGTTCCCTGTCGATCAGGGGTCGCGTGAGACGTTCTCGCCATGTCGGAATATAATCGGTCAGCAACGACTGGGTCGTCGATGAAGCGCTGAAGGTTGGCAATAAAACATTTACTCCCATTTCAAGAAGACAACGACTCACTGGAGACGAGTGTGCGCCGCCAATTGTTGCAATAGTCGCGACCGTTTGCCGTTCGTCGAGTTCTTGCCGAGCCACGACGGGAACGACAGCATCGAACCCAAGTGTCCGTTCATGTACATCGACGGCAGAACAGAAGAGAACATCGACTGGAATGAAATAATGCAGGAAAGTACAAATACAAAAAGACATTAACTTAAACAGCCATTTGTGATCTGTTCAAATCAACAGCACACTTGGGAGAATTTAGATGTTACCGTATGTTAAGAAATAGAGGCACTGTGCCACTATTATTTCAACCATCAGCAAGGGTGCCTTGGACACTTGCCCTTGTGTTTTTGGCCTGACCCCTGTGCCATTATTTCTGTCTGTGCCATTATTTCTGTCTGTGCCACTATTTCTGCCTGCGCCATTATTTCTTAATATACGGTAATTCAATTCCCGACACCACCTTCAATTTTGCTACTGAATAGTGAATACGTAATGTAAAGCGAATCACAAGATTTCTTTGAACATTGCAAATTATTCAGTTGGAAAATAATATTTGAAAATTAAAACTTGGGTTGACAAGAAACTGACCAGTTCGTTCAGCAATGTCCATGATCCACTAGTCCTGATCAGGCGATCCGTGACGTCGCCGAGTGAGACAGAGTCGGCTGCCATGCGCAACGCGTCCAACTGTTCCAACTTCGACCTCAAATAGCGCACGCAAAATTACTCATACAAAAATAGCTTAAACAAATAGCGGTTTAATAGAGAAAAAGAGCGCCTCAGCTTGTTTCACAATGTGAATTTTAATCAGTGATGCCTGTTGACCGTAGTCCGTTGGCTCAGATGACACGCATGAATGTACATCACTGGCGCAGAAATGGATCCGAACCGACGTCGGTCGAGCGGTAAGCGACAACCAACTCGAATAAGCCACGGTGACCGAGACTAGTTGGTACCCACACAGGCATTAAATTAATGATAAGACATGAACGCATCGGGGGTCGTATCGTCCGCATAAAATTACAAAATTTGCTCATAACAATCGGACTGATCGAACCCCAGTGCCCATTGTCTAAATACGCAAACTGTAAAACACGAACTTTTTGCCATGCTGGACAAGGTTGGGATAGTTCTCCTGAACGAAGAGCGGCATGAGCGAGTAGTCGGTGAAGAACAACGTCGACTTGTCGATCAAACTGCTCTCCGAGCTCATCAGCTTGCGCGCAGCTTCGAACGCATTCTGCAACCGAATACACACGTCAGAAACTCACGAGGTAATGCATCGAAATAATTCTCCAAGCTCGAGAACACAGCGACCAGAGCCAGGCGTTTTTGCTCAGCATGGCAGTATATAAATCGATTCTACTATATTTTATGTTGCCTGATTCAGTCCCGATTAATCAATACGTATGTTTTGTGCTAGTTACAGTACTTTTTGCCGGGCTCTGATCGCCGTGTTCTCGATAGTAGTGATGGCGTATGGAAAAGATAAAATAAGGCCACGTTAATACTTCCAAGGCCCTTCCCCGGCTCCTGAACAAAAGATACATTATCGATCATTATGTTTTGCACAGGGGCTGGGGAAGGGACTCGGGAGCGGTGATAATTAATGATAATGATAATAATTTTAGTTTGATTTTCTACATGGGAAACAAGAAATATCATTAATTTTTGCATGATAATGATATGATATCATTTCAAAATTTTACCGATGATAATGATATCATTATCATGTAATTAATGATAATGATATGAGAAATTAATGATATCATAACCATCACTGCTCGGTAGTATAAACGCGGACTAACGGAACGTACAATTGCAACGTAGTCGACATAATAGTAATGGATTGATATTTTAAAAAATCTCAAGCGGTCTATTGGGCTAATTGTCTGATAAAGGAACGTACAATGGCGACGTCCTTGTGCTTGATGTCGCCCTCGCTGCCGCCGGCGGCGATCATGTGCAGGTTGTAGATGGCCTGACGGACGTCGTGGTTGGACGACTCGATCAGCTCGTCCATCTTCTCCTTCGGCAGCTTCAAGCCCTCCTGGTGTGAAATCGTCATCAGTCGACCCTGAAAAAGAAATCATCATTCAGGTTGACATGTAACACCAATACTCAATACCCAATAGCAATACTATTGGGTTTTTTTACTATTGCTATTGGGTTTTGACTATTGGGTACTGTTATCTTCTTCTCTACTAACGGCTCTGTCACTGTCAGCGTGGTCATTCATTCTCAAATTCTCTATTCTCACAATCAAATTTTTGCCTCTGGCAGTCAAAATCGTTCAAGATTTTGCCTCTGCGGTAAAAAATTGTTCACATTTGTGCCTCCAACGGGATTTTTGGAAATTCCAAATATTTTTTGGACTATTGGGTTCTTACTATTGCTATTGGGTTCCATCTACTATTGGGTATTGTTACATGTCTACATTCACGATTCCTGGAGAAAATAACTCTCATGTCATCAATAGAATTTCAATGAGCTTGGTAAAAGCAAACAATGCAACGGTTTATAGTTAATATTTTGTTATCGATAAAGAGACTACTGTAGGAAGCACCTGAAATCCAGAATTTTAGATCTCAACTAACGATTAAATATCGTTATGGGATCATTACTTGAAATGGATTTTAATCAAATTAAGTATCGATACTCCATTCAATGAATTCTGAATTTTGAACAGGCGCGACATTCAATTGAATCAATTAGTGGTTAAGCGTTCGCAAAATTTTGACTATATACCAGTGGCTACAAATTCGCGCAACCCACGAATTAAATTAACATCGTACCCTGAACTGTTCGACGCGTGGACGTGGGAAACGCAAGTCGAAACAATGACCGGCCAGACTGCGAATCTTTTGCGCTTGTCGATCGTTGCAGATACAAATGACGGGTATCTTGGTGGACTTGATAATCGCAATGAGCTCTTGAATCTGTAATACATAATTCATTTGTCCATGTCAAAGAGCGGTTTCAATGCAGAAAATATTGCGATAAGTAGTAGTGGCACTACTAGAGCGAATAAGGACTGTGAAGATGCGAAAACGAAACGAGACTTACACCCGCTCGATCCTGATTCCCGCTCATGCCATCAACTTCGTCCATTATCAGCACATGGCCGACTTTGTTCGAAGGAGCCTTCTTAGCTGCAAAGTGAACAATATAATTATTGTAAAGAAATTATGTGGGTCATTGGAAATTATGGTATTCAGGGGCCTATTTCATAAAGGACTTGCACTTGCTAATTGCGATTTAGACTTGCGAATTGCAGAAGGCGGAGAGCGCGGATTGGTGTTCCCATGGTAACAGCCAATGGGCGCGCTCCGCATTACACAATTCGCAAGTGCAAGTCCTTTATGAAATAGGCCCCAGGGCATAATTTAAGGTTCAGGTCGGGCAATAGTAATAGCACATGGCTATCGAGACGCATTCGACAAGTTAAAAAAAGGAGATACAGGTTAAATAGAAAACCATGCCTGTAGCCAGGGGGTTAGGGGGAACCCCCCCCCTCTGGCCCGGGTCAACCCCTCCTTCCCCTGCGGACCGGACAAGCACTGGATACAATGGCCCTCGGCCGCGAAACGGGCGCTAACAGGTAAGGGTCTCCTTTTATCATTCGGCCGAAGGAAGGCCGAACAAATTTTTTGAAGTTTTGATTTGGTGCAAGTTTTTGGCCCTCCTGGCTTTGTAGAAAAGCCAACCTTTTACTCCGAAGAACTCTTCGAGTTGTGTGTTGCCGATGAGTTCGGCGACGGTGGCGTCGAGACTCTTCTTGTTGCGCGTGTCGGAGGCGTTCATCTCGATGCTGAGCAGGCCCAACTCGCGACACACTAACTGCGCCGACGTCGTCTTGCCGATCCCCGGCGGACCCGACAGCAACGCCGCCCGAAACGCCGACCCGTCATCCTGCTTCCATGGCGCAGGACGCGCTAAAAGATTGATGTAACAGCAATTAAGAACGCGAATAATAGTCCACACAATTATCAACATAACAATCAGATACGTCAATATGAATGATTATAATCGAAGGAATAAGAAATGTACCCTTCTTTCCTCCAGAGCCAGCAACAAGATGCCAGCTGGACCAGTTGCGCAACCAGTTCATTAACTTGTTGACGGGAGATTTTTCGCCCTGCTGCCCTATCAACTGGTTCAGACTGGTCGGTTTGTACTTGTCCACCCATTGCAGTGTCTCAAACGAGCAAAATATTGTTTGAATTAATTAAAACCGTCATACTTAATCAAGTGCTTCATCTGAATTTCATTAAATATCAATAATATAAAACGAATTAGATTCTTGCGAAGTTACACAATAATTGTCGAAAATTTGTGAAACATACCGGTGGTACTTTATCTTTCGGAACAGACTGAAAGGGTTTCGGCGCCGGTGCAGCAGCTTTAGCAGGTACAATGGGAGCTCGTAATGGTACACTATTCTTCACTTTCACTGGTTTCTGGTCAGTTGTCGATGTCAGAGTGGATGGTGAACTTTTCTTCGCAGGCGACACTTGCTTCGCTGGTGGCGATTTCTTCGCAGAGCCATTTTTCAGCGGACTCGACTGCTTCGATTTCGACGACTGTTCTAGAGAAGATCCGTTCTTCATCGGACTCGGCTGCTTCGATTTCGACGACTGTGCTAGAGAAGATCCATTCTTTACAGGACTCGGCTGCTTCGATTTCGACGACTGTGCCAGAGAAGATCCATTCTTTACTGGACTCGGCTGCTTCGATTTCGACGACTGTGCCAAAGAAGATTCATTCTTCACCGGAGTAATCTGCTTCAGTGGCGGTGGTGGAATGGCGCTGCGCTTTGCGCTTCCGCGCTTTTCAACCGATCGCTGCTGAGCAATTTCCCCTTTAGAGCTCTTATCTGCAACATATCGACGTATTGGAACTGAGGAAACAGTTTTCACTCACTGGCGCTCTTTTCGGGTGTTGCAGAAGATCGAGTATTCGGCTTTGATGACGGTGATTTCGTCTTCTTGGCAGTGTCCGTCTGTTTAGTTGCAGCTTTACTCGAAGTTTGAAACAGAACTTCGAAATCAGCTGAAATCGAATGTACATACTGTATTATATACGCGAGGTTGCGGCAAATGAAATATTGAACCATCTCCGGTTGAGCTATCGAAGGAAACGGAATTCGAAAAGCAAGTTCAAACGAATAGGTATTGTGCAATCTAGCGATTAATGCCAATCAAACAATTGAAAAATAGGAAAAACCTAACAGTACTTACAATCGCCATCTTCCGCTTCGTTGGACGAGTGCTTTTGTCGCTTCGCCGCCGGTGGATCGCATCTTTGGTGACTTGCATTGCTCTTCTCTGCATCTGTCTTCTTCTTCGGTTTCGCAGCGCCACCAAAAAAGTCGGCCACGTCCTGAAAAATATAAACTGCTTAATTGAACTTGAAATGAAAAATGGAATAGACATAGTTGAACAAGCAACTGGTTTCAATTCTGCTGCTAACCTTAATGTTCCAGAGATGAATTATTGTCAGATTCTTAGAGATTCAATTTTTTTAATGCATCGATCTATAATAATTAGAAGACCTACCATCGGTTGCAATGCAGCAGGAGGCTTCTTCGCCGCGGATGGCTCTGGCACCTTGGCAGCAAGATTGATCGGGACTCGTCGTGGACCATTCGTCGATTTCGCCGGCTCGGTCTTCTTAGATGAATTTTCAGCTGGAGACTTTGTCTTGTCTGTTTTGGCTTTCTTCGCTTTTTCATTGATTTTCTTCACTAGATGAGATGGCAATGGGTTCTCCGGATCAGCTGAATTACGAATGAATTACTAAAGAAATGAAAATTTCTTCAACTTTTTACATCTTTACGTGTCTTCGAACAGGAAATTTGTTCATTTCACAAATTAGACACTAAAAAATACTTACATTCATCTTCATCTGAGGACATATACGCTTTTCGCTTAGCCATGGACGGTGGTCTCTTTTTCGGCTTGATCGGACTACCTCCTAGTTTCTTCTCGACAGAAAGTGCACTGCCGCCTGCTTTGGTCGCGCCTCCTCCACCGAAGAACTTCCGAATATCCTGCAAATGCAAATTTTCTTTCCAACCTGGCAACAAAATTCAAAAATTCAAAAAACAAACCATTTAATGATGCAAACTTGACGCTTTTTCACAAAGTAATGAGTCTGATAAAGTGCTCATTCATCTCACATGCTCGATTGAGCAGCTGCAAAAGAAAATAACTTGCTTTTTCACTTTTGCTGAGAGCGCGGGCTCCCTGCTTTTGTCGTGTGACGTCACACACGAAAACACACAAACAAACACGTCTTTGCCCGCTAAAAATACGATCACAAATTATCCGCACAGGACCATAAAGTGTACGCTAATAATTTACCGATTGGCATGGCAATACAATACGGTAGCGGTCGACCTGGACGATTTCACCAAAGAACAAAGGCAGTTTGTTAATTTTAGAAAAACTGATAATGCAACCACAGAGTGAATTGACATTGCAGGCTTGCCGAACGGTTTGCTGTATCTTCCGAGATAAAAACTGCTGTTCCTTTACGGAGGTTATTCGTATACCGACTGATTGTCTTGCCACTATCGATTGCATTCAAATCGCGCAAACCAAGAAACAGAATATTATTGTTTTGTTTAGTGCAGCGATCTTCACAGGTCAGATGCATGTGTAATGTAGCAGCAATGTTCATCGAAGCGTCCACTGGCCGTCGACCGCCCGTATCTTAACCAGAAATCTGTTGCCTTCATATTTTTTGCCAACGAAAGCCCGAAGGTCGATGCAACTTTCCACCGTCGACTTCTAATGGCACGCGGGCAGGCAGTGATGAACATCTTTCTATCCATCTATCATACATAGTTCTACCATCTGTCCATTAATGACCCAAACCCAACTTCTTACTCACCAACTACCCACCATCCAACTACCCACTTCTTACCCACCAACTACCCAACATGTGCATGTAGAATGATTCATCCATCCACAATCTATCCATAGCCCCAAACCCTCATCCACTGTCAGTGGATGGATGGTAGATTGGATGTAATATGTTCATGACTGCACACGAGCTGCCGTCACACTGAGCAGTATGTACTCATCATCCGGCCATTCAAAATGTGATTCGAATTTTTTGGAAGAAGAATTGCTCCGCGTATGCTTGTTCTATGAGAAGAGAAATGAGCTCCGCAAGAGCACTGATTCCATAAGATTGGCCAGTCATACAGGAACTGTCGTCGTGTCCGCCATTGCCATCATCATCAACGTTGTTTTCTTGCTGCTAATCGCAATTGGTTTCAAGCGCAAGACGCTCATCTCCAAACGATACCTTTTCTTCGCCGGCCGCTCGCTAATCGACCTGCTCGTCGCCGGATATTCCATCGTTTTCATCTCAACCAAGTACAAAGAATGTAAAAGCAGCAGCAGAGATGGAATTTGCCACAGCGAGAGCAGCATTTTCTGGGGAATGGAGGTGTTCCAAGTGCTGATCACTTTGGACTGTTTGGTCATCTCAGCCTTTTATTCATCAGTAGCGGCACTGACTTACATAGCAGTAAAACGCCCTCTTCACTACCAACTATTTGCAAGAAGCAGAATTGTGCTCTGTTGGCTGGCTGGTATGTTCATCATCGGTCTCTTGATCAGCATTCTGCTGGTGGTATTTGTGTACGGTACGGCGCCGAATGGAATCGTCCAGTTACTAGCCAGCAGCGCAGCCATTGACAACACGGAGTTCTTTGGTTATCAAATGCTGACCGCTAAAGACTACGACAATGTTGCATTTTTGGTTGGTCCTGCGATCGCGTTCCTGATCGCCATTGGCAGCTACGGCTACATCGTCGTCTTTCTGCTGACTCAGACGACATTCAACGCTAGTCGACAGAAACCGAGTGTCTGGCGCCTGGGCGTCAACATTTTCTTGTTTACCGTCAGCACGGCGTTGCTGGCCGTGCTCTCTTTGGGAGTGTTTCACATGGCGAGACCGACATTGCAACACGCTGGTAAGTTGCGAGGGCAACCGTTGCTCGACTTGTACAGCGATATCGAGACGTACACGCTGATCGAGACTGTTGCGACGCTTGGCTGGTTTGTGCGAATGATCGCTGACCCACTCTATAACATGTTCCTCGATCCGCTGTTTTTCTCGTTTATCACAAATTTCTTGTGTTCCGAACGCTGCGGTGTTAGATCGGCGCGCCCTCGTTTTGACCAGCGCAACCGTTCTCAATCGACGCAGCTCACCCACTGCAGTCATAGAATCAGTCACATTTAGTTAGCATTGTTTATTGTCAGAAAAATAATATAAATCTAGTCACATTGATTCATTCAGTTCAGAAGCAAAAAAATAGTTCTTGCGCCCTACTTTGTGTAATCGCTTGCTCATTTTTTACGGCAGTTTCTTAGATATTCACCTCGTCTTGTTTTGTTTTCTCATGATCAACAATTCTACAAAACGATGAATGTAGGTTGCCTGTCCACAAGAGGCGATGATCATCATACTGCTTTGCGGCGCCACGCATAGGTCGCATAGGTCGCAATGGGCGCATGATGGGTTGATTCAGTCAGTTGCAGACACAATCCTAACGAATAAGTACAACACATTTTTAATCGCAAACTTGGACGAAGTTGTCGAGTGGGTCGTTCAAGCTGCGAATTCAGCCTGTACCTATCTTTACAAGAATGTTTGTCAAAGTCAATCACGATTTTTTGTTGATTTTGTTATGCTCTATGAATTAAGCAGGGGCAAGTGCATCCGTATCGTAAAAACCATTTAAAACTATGTCTTTCTGTATCCAAGAAGGCAACTGACTCCATTCCGTGAATCGATAGTGATCTTTATTGTCAAGAATAAATTCATGATTGATAAAATGCTTTGCTTGTGTTCCTGTTCCCGCGAAAACTACATAGCAATACTGCTCGAGTATTTGGCCTTGCTGATTGAATTCCAAGCACACGAGAATATGCCATCGTTTACTTGCTGGTCCTTTGTAGTAATGGTATGCGGAGAAGTTTCGATTTGAAAGAAACGGTTCAACGGTGAAACACAGAAAGAGTCGTGATTGTTGAAATAAATTGAAGTAATTCGAAATCCAACAATACATATTATCTGATGGAAGATAAGTGAAAACTGCGAGTAGTATGAGCAGCGTGCTGCCAAAGATGCAAACAAAAACAGTTGCTACCAAGACATCGCTGCGATAAAGAGTTACACGCAGTTTAAGTTCAACATTATCTGCTTTTTCTTTGTCAAATGTGGCGTATTCTTCACAACATCCATCTTCACTGCAAGTATTCAAATGGAAAGCACGAACCAATTGAGGCAAGGTGCGGTATAAAGAAGCACCAAAGAACAGATAATATGAAAAAAATACAGCTTGTGTGACGTGTAGTAATCCGAGATATACAGTAAGCATAACAATGCTGTGAGCGCTGATCATCCGAAAGAAATGCGACACACAATTTCTGGTTAGTGTACTGAGGAAGTTGAAATAATGAGCCTTTACACGATAGCTGCCGATCAGAGGAAGACAGCAGTACACCAGACACATAACAGAAAAGTAAATTGTTATAAAGTCGAGCAGAATATGCTCTTGCATTATGGTGGAGAAGTTCTGTTCGCTTTCAGGCTTATAATGTGTGTTGCGCGAGAGCATGATGTTATGTAAAGCCACTGAGAGAACTTCACACGAAAATATAATGAGTATAGTGCTCGCTCCTAACCTGTGTTGATGCAATAATTCTAATGATTTATTGTAAAATTGACGGAGACGAGTAGTCATTCTGCTCTTTCAGTTCTGAACTTCTCTAAGTACAATGATTCTTTGAAAAATACGCAAATGAGAACTGTAACCAGCCAGACAATTCTCAAAATATACCACTACTTATGTTGCCGCCGCTTGCGAGCGGCGAGAGGCAGTATTCAAAACTGAAACATGTGGATTGTCATCGACGATATAACCTGCACATCCATTGAACTATTTTGACCGGGTTTCAAGCAATTAGGCATCTTTTGCACTCTGCAGTTTGGAGTAGGGCACTATTGACTGAATACTGTAAAACCGGAAAGTATTCGGTTGATTAATATTCGGTATATTAGGTACACCTTGGCATACGGAATATTTTCCATCGATAATTGCATCCTTTAACGTGTATCATTGATTTTATACCGAATATTAATTCCACTGAATAGGCGTATTCTCGGCGAATGCCTAGGGTTGCCAAATCCTGAAAGCTCCAAAGTAGGAGATTTTTTCTACAGTATGAAAGTGCGGGAAATACAAACATTA
>JAQGCX010001548.1:0-10745 GCA_034700205.1 Plectus parietinus
TGTTTTGAGCGCCGCTGTTTTGCAAGTAAACCTAAAAATTTAAGGGGCGGTCTCTTAGGTCAAAATTATATTCCGTGGAACATCCCGTAGCTCCTGTACACGGGATGTTCCACGGGAGTTTGAATTTGAAAGTTTGAAAAGGTTTTATGGCATTCGGAAGCGATTGGCAAACTTTGTTTTTCAAAACGGCATTTCTGCAGAATTTTTCCTTCATCGGTTGTCTCATGAAGAAAAGTAACGGTGTTTAAATAAAAACGCATGATTTCAAATGTCCGATCAATCTGTTTAAACAACTTCGGATTCTAAACATGCCAAAGCAAGCAGCTTTTTACGTTTAAGGCATGTTTTCTAAATTCTCTCCTATGGTTTTTAAGTAAGCTGTTTCTGAATGTAAGTCAAAACTTCATTTAGGACAAGAGCATTTCTCTGGAACAGTTCTTTACTTTTGTGAAGTTTTGGGGTGGCCGACCGCAGGAAGAATAGCTTCTCAGTCTCATGCATCCTGGCGACTATCCTGGCGACTAGAGATTGATCATTGTTTTTAAATGAGATGACACCGGAGCCTTGGAAAGCATCGGGGTATTGCTTTGTTTTTGGATAAGGCTTAGTTTTGTTCCAACGGATCATAGTCTTGCTCTCCTCATGAAGCAAAAATAATGAGGCTGTTCATTAATTACTGTGTTTCCTCGCATCATTCCGATATCTGTTTACCGCATGGGAAACATTCAGAAAGAGAAAATTATTTTGTTGACTCTTTAACTAAATGGATGGTTGAGCTTGGCTCCTCGTGTAGCGCATTAATACTGGTTAGCGATTTAAATTTCGATGCATTAACTCTTGCGCAATTTCCTTTTTATGACATGTGCGAAGATTGTAAATTAAAGCAATAAATATTAGGTTGACTAATAAGTCATTGCCATTTTATCGTCGATATTTAAATTGGCGTATCTCTGTGGAAAATGGTCGTCCGACGCCGCCGAAAAATTTGACGCCGAAAAAACTTATGATATGTGCCCACACAAAGGAATCATTAGCTCTTCAGCTCACACCTACAAAGTACCACCAATTCTTTTGCATCTTCTAAGAAGTTTCCTCACTAACTGCACATAAACGGTACGAGTTGATGGACTTTTATCTAGTCTGCTAAGCATTTAAAGCGGTGTTCCCCAAACTAGCGCCAACTGCGCCACAAATACCTGCTTTAAAATTTGATGGAGAACTGATCAAAACAGTGACAACATACAAATATTTGGGTGCGTAGGTAGACGGAAAATTATGTTTGAAAATCAATGCTAAGAAGAAAATCAGCGAAGCGAAACAATGCCTGGGCACACTAAGCAGGTGTAGGCGTCATCTTCCTTCTGCTGCGACAAGATTAGTGTACAAGACCGGTGTTCAACCGAATTTTCTCTGCGACAACCCCCACTTATCCCAAAAACAAGAACGATCAAATCGCCTTTGAATATGTCAACAAATATACAGCGTCACTGATATCCGATCGCCACACTGGCACGTACAAGAATGCATAAAAGCGCAATACTAGATCCTATTTGGAAAATCTCGGCCGGCAGGCCGAGATTATGTCGACAGCATTGGCTTTATACCAGACAATTATTTGCCAATACTCGAAGCACCACATAGACTCGGTTTACGAAATAGCACCAGTAGACCAGATGAGAACAAAATTAAGTTATTAAATTAATTGACAGTCGAAGACTCCAGTGCGAAGGAACGGCACTCTCTCACATGATACACCTCTGAAACTCGCTTTCAAATTCTTTTTCTCAACGACCATACAATACTTTCAAAACAAAATTAAAAATGGAGAAAAATTGAACTGTCTGTCGAAGGCAAAAGTGTTGAACCCATTAGATGTTCCTGTGTGACATTTGACTCAGTGATATGATTTTACATAAACTGAATTCTTTATTAGTGTTGTCTTTTTGCTACATCATTGCGTTTTGTTTTGTTTTTTTTTATCAAGGGCTTTATCGGTTTATCCCGATACACGGGGCTAGATATTGCGTAAAGAAACTCACACAGCAGCAACTTTTAATGCCACCATGACTTTCAAAGCAGTTTTTCGCCTCGGGTCGACCGGCAAACTGGTCCAGTACAATTGCATTTATTTCCTCCGCACCCGCAAAACATGATCCGCCTTGTTTTCGTACACAAAAACATAGAATATAATTATGCATTAACGAATCTGACCTTTTGCGACTGGTATGTCAAATCAACTGTCCATGAAAAATATCATTTAATTTTTCCCCTTCGGTCAAAGAACATTTCTTCATTAATTTGATTTGCTGCGTTTAACTTTCTACTCATCAAATTCAGAAGCGTAATTGATTTCTTATGAGCTCTCAATAATTCTCGAGACAAATCCTCATTCGATCAACCAATTTCCTGATGACTTGAGATTTTCTCGATTACTTCACTATCATAATAAGATGAACACCGAAAGGTGGAATAATGTGATGCAATTTACACATCATCTCCCAGCCTGAAGATACCATCTTCGCAAGTCATCGATCGGCATTACAGTTCGACACCAAAGTCACGTGACATGACAATTAGAAATAAATACGCGTCTAAGTCAGAACAATCACCTTTTCATTCCTTTATCCATCATCTGCACTGCGAGTGCAAATTGAAGAAATATTTTGAGTCACTCCTGAAAAGCCAACTCTCTTTCATTCTCTGCAGATGATAATGTTCGTTCATTCCAAATTCGCCATTGCTTTGCTGCTCGTCGTCCCAATCGTTATGGCTTCTGCAATGCCGACTGAACGCGGAAAAAAAGAAATGCACTCCGGGTCAGACTAAACTTTTATTTTTACCCACTGTACTGTACGATATAGTATTTTTTGGTTCCAAACGTGCAATCAACATGAAAAAGTTTATTGATATCAAGCATTATTTCATGCACTTTTATTCGTTGCAGAAGAGTCAAGCGCCAATGGGGCTATGGTTACAATCCGCTTCTTAGCGGATTGATTAGCTTTGACCGCTTGCTACTCGGCATGCCTCCTTATCCAATGGGCGGCTACGGTGGCGGATGGGGACGTCCGTGGGGCGGCGGTAAGTCTACTGTAATCGTGTTGTAAGCCCCGATAATAAGCCCCGAAAAGTTGCTCCGTGAGGCCGAAAAACTGTTCAGTTTCAGCTGTTTTTGAGTCATGGTTGAAATTGAATGAATACAAAGACAGAGTGGGACAGTAGTTCATGACAAAAACTCTGCGCGTAGCAAAATTTTTTTTACACTTTATTTAAGAAATACTAGAATGCAATAGTTTTTTGAAGAAATTAAGAGCAAAAAGAAATTTTGAATCGTAATTCATATCAAGTGAATCTGAAAACAAGTGATTATTAACTATACTATCATATTTGATTGTCTTTCAGGCTATTGGGGCTGAATGCAACGCTATGAATTCAGCTTATGAGTCAACCTCAAGCAAGCTGTTTTTTGAAAATATTATTTGTGGGATTTTGATTTATTGCGAACATTCGTTTTCATTGCGACTCGTCGTGATATGCAAATAATTTTGCCTCAATTCCGTAGCGTTCAATTCGACAAACCGTCCTGTGTTTTGATGACGTTGATCTATAACATCTTTCGATTATTATTCAAATTTTGCATAAAAGTGAAACGAACGAAGGTTACAGTATTTTACGGTTTTCTCGATTAAGAAGCCTAAATAAGACGGAAACTTTGTTCAGAGGTGGTTACGGTATGCAGGTTCTGAGAATCGACGAGAATATGTTCGTGTGCAGTTCACTGCGACATTTTACTGTAGAGTAGCATTCACTTTTTAAAGAATAAAAATTTTGAGATTGAGTTGCATTTTCACTGTGAACAATCAACATGACATGCTAAAAATCATTAGACGACGAGGAAATAGAAAGTTTTGAGAGCGAACTGGAACACAGTCTCCTCCTGCGACCGCTGTTCAAATAGATTCCATTGAGATTTCAAATTTATTTTCATCCGTCCCAAAGACGAAGAACTTGTTTTGGGACGAAAAACAAAACTGATTGCAAGTCATGTGATTTCTGAACGTGGGTGTTGTGCGTGGGGGCTGAAGAGGTGAAAATTTGACCGCCGTTCAAAGATTGTCAAACGTGATCTCTGTTGATTCCAAGGACAAAAAATTTGACCATTAGGGATCTTGTTCCTCTCTTCTCTACCTGCCCACGCTTTGGCTGACTTCATTCCAAAGTTCCTGTTGCGTGACAGGATTAATATTCCTGATGGTCTAATGATATAACAGTTTAAGTGACGATCTCATTGTTTTTTCGCAATCTGGACATATAAATTCCAAAATTCAGGAAAGTATCGCGCATACCGTACCAGCAATACGCAATACAGCAATACGCCGGCAATCACAAAATATACGGCAACATCTTCAATCTTGATCCTTCGGTTTCGTTCCGTGCATCCAGTTTTGCGTCAGAACCATGCTGAGTACACTGACTGACATAAGAATATGTGCCAGCCAGCAGTACTAGTGTCATAAAGTATCACTGCTTCGCAGCGCAGTGAGAAGAGCAGGGGTAAAAGCTGAGGGACGGAGGATTCCCCCCCCCCCCTTGGTTTTGGAGACTCAAAATGCAAAATGAAAAATCTTATTGAGTGAAACCCAATGCTGCTTGGAAAGTGCCGGAGCTCACTCCCGTTCGATTAGTCCTACGCCCCTGTGGACGCAGTTTGAGCCATGTCTACCCTTTGTGCGTAACTTTATCAATCATTTGCATTAATTAAAAATCTTCGCACATGTTATAAAGAGGAAATCCGTTAATGCGTCGAAGTTTAAATCGTCAACCAGCATTAATCTGCTACACGAGGAGCCAAGCTCACCATCCAGTTAGTTAAAGAGTCAGCGAAAATGATTTTCTCTTTCTGAATGCTTCCCTTGCGGTAAACAGATATCAGAAGGATGCGCTGACGTAGGAAATACAAAAGCTTACTCCCGTGCGGTAAGTCCGCGCCCCTGTTGACGCAGTTCAACCCGTCTCTATTTACCCGCCAAACGACGTTGTTATCGACTGCGCTATGTACTTAAAAGTGATGCGAAAGATACTTTTTTGGTCGAATCAAAGAGATTGTTGGTCTTTGCGATGTGCTTCACGGTGCGCCAAACAGGGCCGACTCATTGTGGACGAGACTGGATCGTTGCCATGGGCGCCAACACTATTGCTTACGAATTTGATCATTGCAAAAATGGAATGTTGGGTACGTACAGTCGGAATTACGGCAACCAGACCTGTGCGACTACGTAGTACTTACTTTACCTAACACAAAACATGCATACTAATTTTTTGGGACTGATCAGGTGACACAAAACATAATACTATCGATTTGTATGCTGCGATGCTGAAGCAAAAGACCTCAGGTCTGGTCGCCGTGATCTCTGACGTATTCAAGAAAGCCGTTATTCCTGTTCGGCACGTCGCGAAACTGTGACATCATTGCACAACGTTCCCTGCACGGAAAACATCAATATTTAAACAATAACGTATTCACGCTGCAGTTATTTGTATTTGACAGCTCAAAGGAACACAAGCAATTTTCTTTATAAACAGGACACATTCTGCTTATTTCAGTCATCCATCTTCTTGTGCATCATTCAAGTTTTATTCTCTCGAAACTTACTTCGACGATTGTGCAAACATAAGGAAGTCTTTGACGAACATCATCAACAACGTCAACATCCAAAAGTCACTGAAAGATGTCTCAGACTCAGCCGAACTGTCTGCTGCTGTTGATGTTTCTGGCCGCCCAACTGCAGGTCATCGCCGCGGATGGGGTATGGATCGGAATTGGAGGAGGCGCTGGCGGTCTCATACTCTTGGCCATACTTATTCTCATCATCTATTTTGCCTGCTGTCGCACCCGGATATAGTGTGATACAATTTTGCATAATGCGATGTGTCAGTTTTTTGAACGTGCTATACAATATTAAAATGTTCACATTGATTATTACTGCGATTGACAAATGGCTATATAACCGATGTTGGAGATTAAAATTGGAAAAAGGCATTTTTGACATTTGGCTCAGCATTCCCCACAATGAAGTATCGCAAGCGTGTTTGGAGGACGCCTGAGCTCAGTACTGCGCACTGAAAAGCAAACGATTGCGTGTGGATTATGATTGGTAGAATCGAGGGATGGGTGGGGCGTCGACACGTCTGTTCGTCGGCACGTCTATGCGCCACCTGTCGTTTTTGGCATGGGCGTGCACCTCTTGATCGACGTGGCCATGGCCCAGGGTTCATACTGTTCCCTATTAGCACTGGGCGGCGCGCCGTGCCCCGCGCTGCCCGTTTCTATTGCAATGTTATCGGTGCCCCAAAAATTAGTCCCGCGTCAGCGTTGGTTACGACCATGAGTCTGCGGGTGCGTCCCTTGCTCTCTAGCAGTGATGTTCGCGGGCGGGCCCGCAGGAAAAGTGCAGGTCGTGGGCCGGGCTCAGGCCGAGAAATTCCTGTAGGCCGATTTTTGAGTTTTTGTGCGGGCCGGGCCGGCCCGCCGGTCAGTTTTAGAGACTTTTATGGACCGACCTGTGAACATCACTGCTCTCTAGTAAGAAAAAGCTAGATGAAGCCGCCGTCTGGTTCCCGGTATTCCAATCGGTGAGCGCATGCAAGCCATCCTTTGACTCAGGCGATGGCGGTTGCTCTATTCCTAACAATGTATCCAGTGCCGTCCCATAAGCAGTGCTAGGTGTGCTGGAGAACAGGGGCGTCTGAATTTTTTGAAAAATGAGGTAAGGGTCCCTCCCTTATGATGGGGGGGGGACGCCGAAGGCGCCCATCCCGAATAATCAAATAAGGGTCCCCCTTATGATAGGGGGTGCCTAGACATGTAGCAATACCCAATAGTGGATGGAACCCAATACCCAATACAGCAATAGTCAAAACCCAATAGCAATAGCAATAGCAATAGTAAAAAAACCCAATAGTATTGCTATTGCTATTGGGTACTGGGTATTGGTGTAACATGTCTAGGGGTGCCACAAAGCACATAGGCGTCATATACCCATGCGACGGCCCTGAATGTACCGCGCCGCACTCAGCTGAAGTGTGCTCACAAATGCAAGCAACCGTCTCATTGAGGTGTAATGTCGCGTCTGGGTATGCAATGTCTCACTTGAAGGTGTAATATCCCTAAATGAATTACTCTATTTAATAACTTATGGGGATGTAATGTTCTGGCAAGCCTTAAAGTGCATTGTTCCTTCTCACTGTTGATTCAAAATTTTATATTGTAGCACATTTTGTACATCACAGTAATCTCACACATTTTCACCACGTCCTGTCTTTCTCAACTTTAAAATTTGATTCCAAACCGCAACAAAACAACAACAGATACCGTTATATAGTGTTTCTGTAGACAATCGGTGCGTTATTGTTTAGATCGTCATGTTTGCGAAAGAATGCGAGATTTCGAGATACTGATACCGCCTGATTGTTCCCTATTTTGTAGCCGATTTTTCGCACCTTCCTGGCTCGTTCTTGGATCTTCAGCGTCGTCAGATAGGTCAGATGGACCAGTGCCTGTAAAGTTCAAATAAAAATTATTGTAGTATTTGATGAAGTTTTGTACAACAGTAACACTATTTTTGATATGACATTTAAAAAAAGCGAAAAGACTGAAATTATTATGTGCTCAATGATGGTAACTTTTTCTCCATCGAACTCTACGTGAGCACGAGTATAAGAATATACAGTGCAGAACACGACGGGCCGCTAAAAGACGCGCTTAGGCGCGCCAACGTGCGGAGCGGAGATTCCGCCGATGGTCATTTGATAGGCGATGGCCCAAATAGAACGCGCGGATGCGTCGGCGCAAATCGGTGCAAACAGCGCGCGTCTCCTATGCTGTTATGCGTAGGTAAGATTAACGTCCTATTGAGCAAAAAATAATCATTGGCGCGCGTAGGGGCGCCGATTTGCGCCGACGCCTCGGCGCTTCCTATCTGGATGATCGCCTATCAAATGACCATCGGCGGGATCTCCGCGCGTCGGCCCGTCGATCTCACTATATGCAGTAGTGAGCACGTTCCGAACCTGCGGGAGTGAGCTCGTGTACAAAAGAAATTTTTCTCCGGGGGCGGGCCACCCCTTCAGCAGAAAAACCCCAAAAATACCTTGTGCAAAACTCACAAAAAATTAGCCACTACGCTGACCGTCTGTCTGTACGTGTGTCTGAAGGTCGGTCTCGTCTATATTATTTTTTTGTCAGCCTGGATAGACCTGCTAATTTTCAGGGCTCAGCTCCCCCAAGTTCGCGCACATAAGGAGTGGGGGTCCTGATAGATTATTTTCAGGTGGACCCCTTGTACAAACTTTTCAAAAAAATTTGACAATTTTTATTGTCAGAGGTAAAATTTGATCATTTTCGCTACCGGTGTTTGATCATTTTTCATCGACAGAGGTAAAAATTTATCAGTCGGCTTGCCAGGGGCTCCAAAGAGCCAATTAGCAAGGGGGGGGCCCTGATTGAAAGCATCATTGCATCATCTTTAAGCCACCCCTGCCAGCCACTGACCCAGAGGTTTGCAAGTTTAACTGTCTGGTAAGGAGGGCGGAGGGGTAAGCTCACCTCACAATATCGAAATCCGACAACTATCTTTCGACTCTCTCAGCAGAGGTGGGCTGTGGGGGTTGTGGGAGGGGGTTACGCAACCCCCCCCCCCCCCAGAGGACTCTGCAACTTTGGGTCGGAATTCTGATGGAGGGATTGCAAAGCAAAACAAAACATTGGCAAAATTATTTTTGGGATTAGCACTAGATATTATTGGGATTTGGCCGCCCTGGAAGGGTTGCGAATCCCCCCCCCCCCAACCAAAAAAACAGGAACTTGGACACCTCTGCCTCTCAGCTTCCGAGAGCAAAAAGAGTTTGAGAGCTCTGTGGGTGCCATCCAGCTTCTATGCCACGAACAGTTTTACTTTACCTGATACAGGGTGACGATCGAAATGCCCGCCCAGACGCCCAAGTTACCGCCGATGTTGCTGACCAACTTGACGACAGTCTGTTCTTCGCTCATCTCGCTCACGTGGACCTGTGTGCTCTCGAAGAAGATATCCACCAGCACGCGATTCATTACGTTCTTCTCCGTCGGCATTTTCCCTGCAAAAATGCGACACATTATTCCAGATTAAAATATTTTTGGCAGGCAAACTTTTGGTTCATCGGAAGGATGTATGGGAGGATGGGGAGTGATTGATTCATTCCCAATGTTAACCACAGTTTAGCAGACAATCTGAAGCTTCATTGCAGCTGATACCCCTGCTACCACTCAACAGTGCTTTGCTGCATAACAGCAATTCGATTGACAGTGAACAAACCATAGGTGTACTTGGGTTACCCCCCCCAAATCGGTCTGATGAAGGGCCTGATTTTCGACCCCCTCCCCCCTTGAAATTCGGCCGAAGGCCAAAAAAAAGGTATTTTGGGACAAAAACCGTAATTTTGTCTAATTTGCATATGCAGATTTTTTGGATTTCTGATCCCCTTTCGAATTTTAGGATTTTGATTTCCGGACCCCTCCTCCCCCCGACCTCGGACCTCAAGTACACCTATGGAACAAACATGGGAGAAAACATAACATGATCAAAAGCAAATAAACGCAAGTAACCTTCGCTGACGGCCAGTTGTTTTTGCACCGTTTTCACGTGTCTTGGCGCAGGCCACAAAGTCGCCGAGTTGCGTACAGTTACATACTTTCGTGTACAAGGTTGCGAGCAGTTACCAATGCAAATTCCGGCTTGGTTGTGTAGATCGGCCGTTTCCGCGCTAAATTATTTCTTTTTTCACAACGGAAAGACGCCTATCAATTAATCAAGGAAGAGGCACACATTATTTGGTATGTTGTGCTGTTTTTTAGGATTTTTTAGGATTTTTAGGATTTTTTAGGATCATAGGTGCGGGAGCCCTAAGGTTCAATGTACCAACCGGGGGCAGGCAATGGTGGGCCCCCTTCTAGGGGACCCTTTAGTACTGGGCTGGCAGGGGCTCTGATGCCCTGGCCTCTTTGGCCTCCATTTATAATCCGCTCCTGGGCTCCCGTTCAGTTATTAACAGCGATTAAAATATGAAAGCTTAATTTGTGTTGAGGTTAACGAAATCTGAAAAACTGTCAAAAAGCTGAATTCGAAAGTTCAGTAATACTGATTTGATGGCATTGTCAACTGGTTTCGCATGTGAGTATCAATTATAGATGTGATCGATGCACTGGGATCGGGACCAAAATTGTCGATGCACCGATTAATTTTGAGGTCGGTGCACCGGGACCGGCACCGGACCGAGGTCATTTTCGTGGACCAATTGCTGAACCGGGACCGATTGTTTGGTTAAATAATCGGTCCGTGGACCGGGACCGAATTAATCGGTGCAAACGTCATCTAGACTGGGACCGATTAAATGAAAATTGGCTGGACCGATTACTGGGCCGATTTCGAACGGGACCGACGCATCTACAGGGTGGTCCAAAAGTCACTGGACAACTTTGAAGCCGAATAACTTTTCAGCGACAAATTCGTTTCAGCTACGGTCTGCTGCATTCGATCAGGCATTCTCTAACTTACATTTTCTTTTTTTAATCTTTAAAATTGGTTCATTTTTAATCATTTTATGCCAATTTTTAAAAAATGCGAGATTTTAGGTGTCTGGAAAGTGTCGGACGGTTACCCCGCAGGGGTCCAACACTGGGAGCTCGTTCTCAACCATAACTTAACTGT
>JAQGCX010001549.1:0-10743 GCA_034700205.1 Plectus parietinus
GTGCGGTCTACCTCCTAATGGCACTGCACGTAGATCGGTTCATAACAAAAAGTTACCAACCAAATGTATCTTGAAAACAATAAATTCTATTGAAGAAACACTGACATCATAAAACAAAAGCTTTGTCGAAAAATTCGAAATGAGATTCCCCTTCTATTGTCGCCGTACATAAAAAGATTCATAACAAAAAAGTTTCTAATTGAAACAATTTTGGAAATGACAGATTATAGTGTAAGAAGCCATGGGAAAGTCGAATATGATAAGCAGAACTGACTAAAACATCAAAAAATTCCAGTTCGGCCGAAAATTTTGAAGTGAGGTCAACCTCCTATTGCCAATGTACATAAATCGGCCCACAACAAAAAAGTTGCCAACTAAACGTTTCTTGAAAACAATAGATTCTAGTGTAAGAAACCCTGGGGAAGTCGAATATAATAAGCAAAATTGACTTAAACTTCAAAAACCCAAATTTGGCCGAAAAATTCGAAGTGAGGTTTACCTCCGATTGCCTCTTTACATAAATCGGTCCACAACAAAAAGTTCCCGATTGGAACAATTCCATAAGGAACAGATTCTAGCACAAGAAACCTTGGGAAAGTCGAATATGATAAGCAGAACTGGCTACAACATCACAAAACCCAAGTTCGGTCACTAGTTGTGAACCATGGGAAAGTACTAAAAATCCTATTGAAGTCACCTTGAACGCAACTTTAGAATGTTGAAGTCAATTAAGCTTATCATATTCGACTTCCCTATTGTTTTTTATGATAGAACCTATCATTTTCAAAAGTGTTTCAATTGGAAACTTTTTTGTTATGGACCGATTTTGTACAGTGGCAATATGAGATAAACCTCACTTCGAATTCCTGTTCTGCCTATCATATTCGACTTTCCCAGGGTTTCTTACACTAGAATCTATTGTTTTCAGGATACGTTTAGTTGGCAGCTTTTTTGTTGTGGGCCAATTTATGTACATTGGCAATAGGAGGCTGACCTCACTTCAAAATTTTCGGCCGAACTGGGATTTTTTGATGTCATAAGCAATTTTGATTATCAAATTCGACTTCCCCAGGGTTTTTTACACTCGAATCGGTCATTTCAAAAATTGTTTCAATTGGGAACTTTTTTGCTATGAATCGATTTATGAACGAAAGAGGTTAACTGCCACAGTACTAAAGCCAGAATCTGCCTTTCAGGAAAAGCCGGGTGGGGAGTTTGCTCCTATCCAGGAGGGGTACTCCTGGAAATCCCACTGACTACATCTATGGCTGTAATAATTAATCGCAAACATAGGGGTCGTTTTACTTACCATCCCCACTCATGCTGGTGTGTATACTTTTGTTTTTCAAGATATAAAGTTCGATTTATTCTACTTCTCTTAAACCTGTAACAGAGCTCACGGGAAGTTAACGTACAATTTCGAACAGAGCCCCGAAGGGCTCTATTTTTCCAATCGATCTTTAGAGGGGGAACTATTTGAAGGAAGACTGTATTTGAAGTTTTCCTTAAGTAATGAATTTCTGTATTTAAGCACAGTGGGCTCTCAGACGTGGGCATAACTCCTGGATGCCTTCCCGGACATCCGAGAGGTAAGAGGTGCAGTCCAGAAGAGGTTTCCTATCGATATCGAAAAGGTTTTCTATCGATAAAACAAAAATGTACACATCAGCAGCGAACAAGGCTTTTTCCCTCTTTATCTTCAGGGACAACAATATAATGATTCCTTGGTCAGTGCCAATCAAATTGAATGAACATATCGAAAACGCGCTGGTGACTGGGAACGCCAGTTATCCGGAACTGAAAAGCAGATTGGATGCGGAACTGTACAACTGGAGAACAGCTGCTCGCACATTTGAGGACTCAGTTGAGGTAAGCGGTATGCAAGACCTGCTTACAGTATACAACGATCGATCATATTGTTTGGAAGTGGACCCCATGGGGAGGTTCGCCACTGCATAAATTTGCTGTGACCGAACCAGTAAACCATCGACTGTTTTATCAAAATGTCAGTAAACAGAGAACTTTGATAAGTTTTACTCTTATGCTCTTATATGCATGGTCAAATGTGTGCTATAGTAAAGCACGCGAATTCACAAAATGGCTCTTATAACCGGGGTGCTCTTGTAACCAGTGGCCTTATATCCGGATTCTACTCCTACAGTATAGCATAGTGCTGAGCACGGGAGTTCACAAAATTGCTCTTATAACCGGTGTGCTCTTATAGCTATAGCCACTACTCTTAGTTAACTTCCCCACCCCAACATTTTGACCCAAAAATACCTGTGTTTGCAAAGGATTGTTAGTTGGTATGTCAAATAAAATTGTTTAGATGTTCATTAACGGGAAAACTACGACCAAAAATGACTTTCTGGCAGACGAACAGTCACCCAGATGGAAGCCTTCATTGATGAAAATCATGCTGCACTGTTTAAGTTTTGTGACTTCATCCGAGTATGGCAAGATGGGCATCACAGCTTTGTCCAGCAGATTCCGAAGCAATGACTTCAAGGTCAGCGTCTACGCGCGGTTTAAGCCGCGATTACAGTAACTGTACCCCCTTCCCGGCCGAGGTTCTGCTATAGATGAGTCAGTACCAGAATTTGCCAATCAGTACCAGTACCAGTACCAGTACCAAAAAAAATTTTCAGTACAGGACCCGGTTGCACAAAATTCAGGTAATTTACCTTGTGGGTAATTACAGTAGTCCTGCAGATCCCGCGTCACACTCTGAGAGCTCGTTCTTGATCAAAACTTAACCGTCTGAGCTCGGTCTAGACTTTTTGGACAGAGAATGATTTTGGCTACAAAGTATTGGAAAATGACAAGAATTCATCGAACTGTTGGCGGGAATTTAAAAGTTTACTTCAAGTTTTTCAAAGTCGATTTTTAAACTTTTAAATTCCCGCCAACAGTTGTATGAATTCTTGGGATTTTCCAATATATTGTAACCAATATCATTTTCTGTCCAAAAAGTCTAGACCGAGCTCAAATGGTAAAGTTTTGGCCAAGAACGAGCTCTCAGAGTGCGACGCGGGATCTGCAGGGCTACCATAATTACTCACAAGGTAAATTACCTGAGTTTTGTGCAACCGGGTCCTGTTTCGGACCGTTTGATTTATTTTTTACTGTTTTTTATACACTATTATTTTTTTGTAGCGTACACATACCATGCGGATTGTAACTGTGATGCTCGAGTATGCGATTTGTGGTGTACCCATCCTGGTGTTCATAGCTGTCGTTTGCGGCGGAAGGGACATAAAACGCCCTGTCCAGAGGGCACCGTCAAAGTCGTGACGTCACTTCCAATTGCAGCAAATCCTGTATTGTTGTCGAAATACTGAATGGGCGCCTGGAAGCCGTTGCAGCGTCCGTAGTACTGGGTCGACCAGGGTTTCTGTGGAACAACAGAGAAGTTGGAGGAAGAACTGTTTTTTCTGGAGTCCATTTCTGATTGTTATTTTGGTACTAGAAAAGAGCAAATTATCCTATTGTCAGCAAAAAAAATAAGCTGTTATTCAACCTTTTATTTCTTTCAACTATATTTGGCGAGGGTTCAACGATGAAATAATGCAGTATGAGATTTCAACAATTAAAAGATGAAACAAGCGTGCAAAGCAGTCAAATGATTCGCGGCAAGTGACGTGGTATTGACCAGTTTCGGGTGATTAAATACGTACAGTCGACTGCCGGTGTTTTGCATGTTTTTCTGCGTCAGAAAAATCTATTTTTAAAAATAGTTCAGTTGGGTCTCGGTTCTGAAAATTGCCTTGAGAAATTCAGTGAAGAGTTTGGTGCACTTTCACTCGGTTCACAACTTGTGGCCGAACTTGGGCTTTTTGATGTAGTGGCCAATTTTGCTTATCATATTCAACTTTCCCAGGGCTCTTTACATTATAATCTATCAATTTCAAAAGAGTTTTAGTTAGGAACTTTTTTGTGGCAACTGAATTTCCATACAATGTCAATGTAGGATAAGTGTACTGTTTATTTTCTGGTCGAGTTCACTATTTACCAGTTTCGGGTGATTCACTACGCAAGGCCGACTGCCCGCGTGTATGATGCCAAAAATGACGAATATGACGTATGCCAAAAATGTTTTCAGCAGATAACTAGGGTAAAACTGCCTAAAACCGGATTCGTCTTAGAGCCGGATTTTTGGTATTTCGTGAATATGGCAAAAACTTCCTACCAAGGGGCGCGACCATGCGTTTGGAAAATGTGTAAGAGACATTGCTGGATGTTTTTTGACTGAGGGTGAACATTTCAGGATTGTTCGTATCGATATGCAGATTTAATTGTGAAAACTTTCCAAAATGTGTTTTTCAGTAAAATGGACCCCATAGGTGAACTAAAAGCATGGAAATCATGAAAAAGCTGTTAGGCTAATCTGTCTGTTAAAAATTTCAATAAGATCCGGCAAAAGCTTGTAGCGAAATTGTTGTTTTTCTAAAGTGGTGTTAAAACCGGACATGAATTTTAGTACATAAGCCTAACTTCGCCGAGGGGATGCATCATATTTATCACTCATAAAATTTAGCTGGATATAACTTTTTTTACAGTGCAATGAAAATGCATTCATTAGAAAGGGCGTCAGCGACTCCAAAACGACCAAACGCGGGTGTCCGGTTAGGAATGACTGGCGTTAAAACCGGACGTTTATTTTCGAAAAATCATTTGACCAATAACTTTTTAATGAAGCAACAAAATCGGCTAAGTTTTTGATATATCAAAGCTGAACACCAAAGCCATCACGCTGAAAATTATTGACGCAATGCCCTTAAGAATCGAAGAAGTGCCCTAAGTGTCCGGATTTAGGCTTTTTTACCCTATTTTTTCATACGGCTGCGGAGCGGCGCCCGGTGCGTGTTTCTCCGCCTTTTCTGCAATTCTGCGATCATAAATTGTTGCAGTACGCTTTTCGCTATTTAATTTTTGCTCTTTTTTGCGACGCTCACAATGGCCGTCAGGGTCAGCACACTCTGAACCACTAACGCACGCTGTCTGAAACTGCGCGGAGCGAGCCGAGGAACCAATGAGCAAGCTCCCAACACTTTTGTCCATACGGCTGCAACTTTGATTTTTCTGTTACAGTACATAATCTGTTAGGGAGGATCGGTTTGCCCCGCAGTGCTTTGTGGCGGAAACTACTGTTCGTGACAACTGCGACACTTGTCGTATGTCTGTGGCCTGTGGCGTGATGCCCAGCGTCCCGGCTCAGCCCATCTAGCAATTGCAGCAGCTGCCGCAAGACATTTCGGAGATGAAGAAGAAGCAGAGACGAGCTATGAATAAAATAGCCGTCGAAAAATACAGTGTCAAGAAGAAGGAAGTAGATGCGGCAGCAAAGCGAGCACAAATAGAAAATGAAGAACTGAAACGGAATGTGGCGATTATCTTCGGGCATCTGAACGTGACGGAACAGTGAACTGACGCGAGGTTCACCATTCCAGCAACATTGGTACCGCTTTTCCACCAGCTGCGCGACGGTTGGTAATTGGATGCCATGCAGATGTACGATATGATAAATATTGTATGCACCTCGGTAATAACGCAGTTTCAACTGAGGTATGCTCCGTGACGAAAACTGGTATTGTTCGCCATCCGAAAGAGGTGTCACAACAAAGAGGTGTCAAAAAACTAGCCTGAAGCTTGATTTTTTGAGGGAGGGTGCCCAAGGACTGCCCAAATTCAGGCCAATCATGATTAAGAATGCTCTGCTACCGTATACCGAGTTATAGCGTTGAACTGGTTGGCCCCTAGTGAAACTCTTGGCCAATTTTTTTTGTCACATTCGACTTCCCCAGGCACTTTACATTAGAATCTATCATTTTCAAAAGTGCTTTAATCGGAAATTTTTTTGTTACAGACCAGTTTATGTACAGTGGCAATAGGAGATAATCCTCACTTCCAATTGTTTTAAGGTGTGCAAATGCTGTTGGAGTACATTAAGTCTTGGGGATACGTTAGATTCCGCAAGAAAACCAAAATTAGCACAAAAAAATTCAAATTTGAATTTTCCGCAAAAATTTGAGTTCGCGCGCTACCGTATATTTGAAAATTTACACTAGATATTATGAGGTTCTGACCTGGGGGGCTAGTACCCCCCCCCCCCAGAAAATTTTTTCTGAGGCTATAGCCCAGTTATTGGGCATGGAGGGAGTATGGGGAGAGTTTATACTCCCCCCAAGGACCTCCATACCTCAAGCCAAAATATTTTGGGGAGTAAGTCAATTTTCGCCACGCATTTGAAAAAATTTTGGAAAACCATAGACCTTTTTTTGCTCACCGCAGGCGAAAGTGTTTTTGTGGGAGTATATACTTCCACCAGCCGGTGATCGCTACACCCCCCCAGAAAAAATATGCCCATGTCTGTTTTAGACTGTTCAGCCCACCTATGATCCGCCTAGCCTGAGATCCTTGGTTTCAGATTTGGCAATCCACAAAAGCAGTTTGTATACAGAAGAGCAGTTTGTAGACTTTAGGTCGAAAATAATCAACTTGATGTGTTTTATTAATGGAACAAACAACGACAAAAGGTAAGCATTTGCAAAATATATGTGAAATGCGTCGCATTCGCTTCGATACACAAAAAACTATTCTAAATCAAAAATATTATCATCAAACAAAGAACGCATTTTTTCAAAAAACGCAATATTTCGCAAAGATAAGAAATATCGAGATGAGAATGACACTTTATGACACAGAAAATCGAGTATTCGAGCACTGAAATGGAGAGCCCTATATCATTTCATTAATTAAAAAGCAGAAAATAATTATTGATTTCAGAAATTAAATTGATGATATGAAATGCCAAATTTATGCCAAATTCGTCTGCATTGGCCAAACATTACATGATTTTCCAAGCAAACTTTCGCTTTTTGATATTGAGTATTTGAAATTACTTCTAAAAAATTGTGAAATACGGCCATTGGGCAAACTTTTTCGCGTCATATCATATCAGAAATCGCGAATTAATGATATGACATAATATCAAAAATAATCAATGCACAACAGAACAACGACAAAACTTATGCGGTCCCATGAAATGTGAAATGCGGTGCAGTAGCTTTGATACACGAAACTATTCCCAATCAAAAATATTATCATCAAATGATGAAAGCATTTTCCCAAAAACCAAAATAATACACACAAACAAGAACTATCGAGTTGAGAATGACACTTTTTGACACAGAAGTTGGAGAATTGATGAAAGGCTACTTACAGTTATTAAGCTTGATTCGACTACGTACACCCGTAGCACTACATTAAGTTACGAATCGTTATTTCAAGTTTCAACTAAAAAGCCAACAACTGCATTACGTATTAGTTAACCGATTTTTCTGCCATAATAAACCAATTGTAACTCAACACGAGAACTTTTGTTTTCTTGATAATGATTAATACAAGATTTTATGGAAAAGTCAGTGATTGCTCAATTGAACCCTTACCGATTCGCTGAGTTTGAGGCTCTAACAAAAATAGTTGTTTGTAGTTTCGAGCAAAATGTATTAAGAAAACGCTCCCGAACGGGCGTCGACATGGCGAGCAGTAGGTACGGATTCATTCCGTCAAAAAGTACGCTGCAGACATTAAGGTAAACAAAAAATTCTTCAAGAGTCATATCGATAACTCCGTAGAACCCCCCGACAATCAAGTACACGGCAACAAATCCTAACATCGATGACATGATGATTCCGTAAATGATTAGCAAAATTTGGGCTCTTCTTTTGTTGTTCGAACTTGATGATACTGTCTGAAATAAGAACTTTGTGCCTTCTAACTGAAACTTTCGCCTCTAAGAACTGTCACTTGAACAAGTAGAATACTGCATTGGAAAAACATAGTTTTCATTTAGAATGTTTTTTTAAAACTGAGCAACAGCTAATGGTTGCAATTGCAAACGACAATTTTCAATGATGAAATAAAGAAGAGGCCCAAGTTTTGCCCAACAATGTGATCTTTTGGATTTCATCATAATTATTTTTTAAGGTCAGAGTCAGAATTAAAATGTAAAAATTGTTATCGTATTATTTCACAGAATCTGACATTAATTTTTGCTAACCGTAGAAGAAAGGATGGAAAACTAATATCTGGGTCACATCATTTGATGAAAGGATCATTATCAAACCGTGCTTGACTGTATGAATTTGAAATTGAAAATGTGAATTTGAAGCTCAAAATGGACCTCACTAATGAATTATGAATAGGAAAGTTCTCATTAATTCTGAATTTTGAATTCTGACATGTCAGAAACATAATTTGCAATTATGTATGTCTCATAATTCATAACTAGTTTTTCGAGTCACAATAAACACTGCCTCTTCCCCCTATTCGACCAGTGTAATCTCCGTAAGTTACGAAGAGAAAATTCTGAAACCTGAAAATTCTTCATTCTTACCTCTTTTTTGCAGGCCAATTTCAGCATCGTTATTGCACTGAGAACGAACACACAAAGACAGCTAGTGGCGATGATGATGCCAGTGGCAGAGAAATATAAGATGGTCATTAAGGGGTCGTCGACAAAACCAATAATCAGAGAGGTAAAATTGGAAACCGGGTTGTACTGAACCGGCCACAGAGCAACGCCGGTTATCAACAGAGGCATTACGTATATGGCGCTGATTAGCCATTGGACACTTATCACAACAATAAGCATTCGTTTTGTCCAAATCTGCAAGACGTATGATTCAGACCGGGGCACCAATCCGTGCCAGGGACTGGGGGGGGGGGCACTGATTTCCTTCTTATTCAAAGAAAAGGTTGCCAATTTTGTTAATAAATTTTAGCTACAATGTGGGAAAAATTTTTTTATATCCCCGAATTTTTCGACCGGAGATATTGATATTATGTTTTTCGAGGCGACCATAGGAGTTACGTTTTTTCTGGCGCTTCGCCCAAAAGTTCTTCTATTTTCTTGAGTCTGACATATCTAGTGTAGTGTGTAACACTTGATCACGAATTTTGCCTCAGCATTATAAAAGTTCGGAAAGTTCGTGCAACTGTTCTAGAACTGCGCGCATGAAACATTTAGTTTATACCATCGCGTAGAGCTTACATTTTTACTATGGTTCACTTCTTTTGGCCTGATTGAATCATTTCCTCTATTATGAAAATATTACTCTTTGCATCTATTTCTGCTTATGCTTCAGTAAATGTCAAATGTTGAACATCGAGCAGTCATTAAGTTTGTTACCCGAAAACGGCTGAATGCCACCGAAACCAGCAAGGAGCTGAATGCTACCGAAATCACCAAGAAGCTGGCATTCAGCAACTTTTCGGGTATAAAGTTTAATAACTGCTCGATGTTCAATATTTGACATTTTCTGAATCATGGGCAAATACAGTTGTGAAAAGTAATTTTTTTCATAATAAAGAAAATTATGCAATCAGGTCAAATATAATAAGCCATAGTAAAAATGAACACTCTACACGATGATATAGACTAAATATTTCACGCGCGCAGTTCTGGTATAGTTGCACGAACTTTTCGGACAACCTGATACTTCTCATAGTCAACTTCTGCTTCACTACCAAAATTTACCTTTTTGAAGCTAATCGGAAAGAAGACAACTGTCGCACGACTAATGGCAAGAAGCATGAGAGTTGTAGCCTGCACGATCGGCAGTCCCCATGAAAATAAGGTGAGGATTTGCGTAATAGGTGGATCGATTTTCAAGTAAAAGTCGTTGAACCAACCCCAACGAGCAAATTGCGCACCAATATGTTGGAATGTCAAAGTTATAATGTCACTGACTCCCAGAGAAATAGAAAAAGCGCAAAACGCAGGGTCCAGTACATCGGACGAACGTTTCAGTATCACCAATATCATGATGTACAAAGGCAGCGTTACTAGCGTAAACAGCCCCATTATAATGTCAATCATAAGCAGTAAGGTCATTTCGATATAGTATGGATCCTCGGAGAAAAGCAACAGTTATTCGAAGCGTCTCTCGAACCAATTATCTCAGGAACAATTTCTGAATAGCCACCAGCCGTGGATGAGTGCCTGAGTAACAAAATGTGAATCTGATGGAATGAATTCAAATTCAGTACAGTCGAAGTTGGATATAAGGACCACGGATATAAGGAACACGATTAACGGAAAGACGGTTATAAAGAAAACACGGTTATAAGGAACCCTTTTACAGTTCTCGTCACTATGGACTGTATAGAAATGAACACGGCGATAAGGAGCAGTCAGTGTGTCATTTCTGTTTCTGTCAAATTGCTTTAACAGATTTCACTAATTTGGGAAATAGCTGATCACGGTTATAAGGAAAGCACGAATACGTGGGGCACTCTGAAAGTTTCTAGTAACTTAAGAACCGTGCGTGCGCAGATAATGATTTATGTGTGCTCCTGTTGTACAACCTAATATTAGATATCATGTCAAGTTTTTTCGATTTCCTTCGTACGGCTGTTGAGAACGAGCGCTTTAAATATTCAGTGTTAGATGGGTGTCAATATATACCATGGAGACGCGGTTTCGTTCTCGAAGCGCTTTTCCCGCAGTTGCTTTTTGGCTCGTGGAAATAAAAAAAAGTTGCACGGGACCAGGTCAGGACTGTAAGGTGGGTGAGTGACTAGTTGCACCCAAGGCTCTTGCAGAAAGTCCATCGTTTGAGCCGCCGTGTGCGCTGGCGCGTTGTCGTGGTACAGCAAAATCCCGCGGAGTCCAGTCTTTGGCCGCATATTCTGCAGTCGTTTGAAGACCGTTGGCAAACATACTTCATAGTACCATCC
>JAQGCX010001550.1:0-10742 GCA_034700205.1 Plectus parietinus
AAAACGCGAAAATTTGGTGAAAGTAACTGCTGAATTTTTTTTCTGTTCCCTCACTTTTACTGTAACAGTAACTTATGTTGTAACAGTGCTCGAGTAATGATGCGTAGATTGAAGTTCATCAATACCAATACTGATACCGATTATTAATCGGTATTCCAGGTCGGTACCGGTATCAGAGTCGGTATTGCAAAATCGGTATCGGTATCAGTATCGGTATCAATACCATACTGATTATTAATCGGTATCCGGTGCCGGTATCGGTGTACCAACCACATCTATAACTGTTACAACTATGCCTCATTTTTTGCAATAGCTATATCGGTCTCAAAAAGTTAACTGATTTCTTATATCATTCAGATACTACGTGACCCCTTTGACAGAGCTTGACAGCATGTCAGCAAAATGCTTTGAACCAGGAATTGAAGACAGATACAAAGTTCGGTTCAATATGGTAATGTGGAGCGCAGAAGTCGTCGACGAAGCAGTAAAAGCACTGGCAGCTCCACCTCTGAACCTCGAAGTCCGCAAAGAACATGTCCATCCACTGCCAATCTTAAAGGTTCACTTTTAAATTTAACTGTATTGTGAAAACAGTTACTGTACATGATTTCACTGACCTGACCTAATAAAAGTAACGGTTTGCGTAGTGTTGAATGCATTGTCAGCGGTACGGGCGGACTGGTCCGCGCCTTGGAGATAAACGTAACATGTGCATGCAACCTACCAAACCTGTAACTGGGATACAAGTCCAGGGGAGGGGATACCGTACCCTTCAAAAAATTTGGTGCAAAATTCAAAAAGCAAAAAATTTTCGCTAGGTCTTTTTGCATTCTATCCTGTGCTTGTCCAGTCCGGAGAGGGATGGGGGAATTGGCCCTAGCCAGAGGGATACCCTCTAACCCCAACTATAGGTTGGACATGTATGCGAGCTATGAAATACAATAGTACCTATGGTATGATATATTATTTTCTGGAAGTCATTTCTGTAGTTCGAAGTTCGAACCTCTTATTTGGACTAGATCACTCCCATTTCCCCATCCCTTTTTCCAGTGCACAAATTAAGGAACACCGTTTTACCGTTTCGGACAGATTTGACTCAAAAACCCAATATTATACAAAAAAAGACAATATTCTGGCGAAAATTTGAATTGGCCGCAAAATTCCGTATTGTTGACAATTTTTTAGTAACAATTGAGATGTCCTCTCTGCTCCACCGACCAAAGTACCAACACAAATATATCACGCACAGGCAAGAGAAACATGAAACTAATTTTTTCGGAATCTTCCTTCATGCTCTTCATTTCATCATCTGAACCACTTATACTTCAGGTGCGTCTATTTGTGCATGGCATTTCCAGTTCTTACTACGAACCCGACACGGTGTGGAAATCAAATCTGAATCAACGAATGCAGCAAACATTCTCAATTTACGCTTCCAATAAAGAGAAATGTGAAAGAATGGTCGCTGAAATCAAAGAAGAACCCGAAGCGTTTGCATCTCTCGTTCAATTGGAAATTGCAATGAGCGCCGAGAAGAGAGCTTCGAGAGAGATCAGTATCACCGGCAAGAATATTGGACGATCAAAAATGTTCTCAGAACTGCAAAATATGGAGGAAACTAATGGAGATCGTTTATTGACTTCTACCGATTTGAATCATCTCGCCCAAGAAATAGTTTCTAGCGTAGTTGCTTCTGAAACCACAACTGGTGATTATGTTGAGAAACCAGACCAGGTTAATTTTGCCCATCTATTGGAACGCCAGTTGGTAGCTTCGGACACAATTAATGCAAAACAGTTGACAACAGACCAGTGGAAATCTGTATTTTGGCGTGAAGAATTTACCCGACCAGACCACTACACTAAATATTTGAACCATTCAATGACTTATGATGAAGGAACAAATTCGTTTTCATTTGATAATGAAACAGTAAGTACTGCATTTAGGCATATAGCAAGCGACCTGAAGAAAGACAGTAGCAATTCAAAGTCATGGTCTGCCCAAGCTCAAGCAAGTTTTCTCGGATTCGGAGGTAGTGCAGGGGGGTCTTCTTCAAATACCAATTCTCAATCCAATCATGATAAGAATGAAATGGATGTGGACAATAAAGGGCGAGCTACTATGTCCCTTGATCAACTACAAAATTTCCTGAACAAACGCGATCTTCAAGTAGAATGGAATGGAGACGCTTTTGTTGCAAAATCATTGAACTTGCATCGCATTAACACGAAGACATTGCAATCGAAAAATACAATCGCAACTCAACAAGTTCAAGTGCAAATAATACCAATTACTGTCAAACTTGATGCAACCGTAACTTCTTCTTTAACAAGTTCTGTTGGAAATGATTATGTCAAGATCCTGATTGACCAAGCCAAAAGTGAGTCTTTAACGATTGATAAAAAGTATGTATTGATGATGGTAATACACGTATTTATCGCTAATTATTCAGGTGAACTAAGTGAAACTTTTCAAGAAGCCATAGAAAAAATTAATGGTTCAAGATTACGATACCAAACTTTCTTAATTTGATTTGACACCGCATTTAAGTTTAGTTATATTATTTGTGAGCCAAAAACCGATGATATTACCTTCAAGTAGTACTAAGTACCTTTCCAGTACCCATCAGAACTTGGTAGTGCCCATCGGACCTCCCCCACCATAACTGTTTTGTATGAAAAGTTTTGAGAAAGCAAATGTACTGAATTAAAACATTTTAATCCAAAGTTTTTTGATTCTGAAAATCATTCATTTACATATTATTATTGTTTCAAGACGAGCTTTCCGATCAAAGAACAAATCTGCAGCAATTGAAACAAGAAATGCAGGAAACGAAGAACAGTTTCCTCGACACGAAGCAAGATTTCGAACATGCAAAGCAAGAGTTAATCCGACAAGCAGAATTCTGGTTCAATCAAACTTCACAAGAAATTTATGCGAAAACCACCGACTTGCAAGGAAAAATTTCGAGTCAAGCAGCAGGAATCGACCAAATCCGCGCAAGCGTTAACAGCTTGCAGCATCCACCTACAGTAAGTTGAAAATACGCACTCTGTTTATGCATGCATGCATTTGGGCAGCGTAGATGTAGTGATGCGCTCAGAGCGAAAGCTGGAAAGAAGAAGATGAAAACTGCAATCAGATTCAGAGCAGCATCATAGAACAACAATATTTTGTTGTGCAGTACCTGTGGTCAAAAACGTAATAGCTTTCATTTTATTTATGTGGTATTTGTACTCGAACAGTGGGGAAGAGTGAGTCAATTCCCAGTTTCACACCCGATGTAAACTTTTCCTTTAATGTGCTGTTCGTTTAATTTGTTTCTTCAACAGGTGCGCTGCCAAACCTATCACACAGAATGCACAGATGACGGTAGAGGAAACATGCTATATTTGGATCGGCAGAATGTGAAATGTGCTCAACGAGAAGAGTATATGACAGAATTTGCGGTGGTGCGTTGTCCACCTCCATTCCCAAATTCGCTTACAATTCAGTATCGCATTGTTTGCTGCAAATAAATACAGGATGGGTGGAAAGTAACAAGACGATTTTTTTTTGAATAATTTAAACAAAACTCAACGGATTTGACTGAAACTCTGTCAGCATGTGCTCCAATCTTTCCATATGTTGTAGCCGATATTATTCTCTATTCAAAAAGTCTAAGCTCAGCTGAAACGGTTTAACTTCTGCCGCGAATGAGCTCTCAGTGTGGGACCACCTGCGGGGATCTCCTCCTGCCCATGTTTGGGCAATCGCGTCAAAACAGGGGGGTCGTGTTTGTCCAACCTTTTCTCAAACAGTATGAAACCAAATTTTACAATTTTTTTTGAAAAAATCGCAAAGGTTGGAGCACATGCTGACAGAGTTTCAGTTCAATCCCCTGAGTTCTGTTTAAATTATTCAAAAATGAAATCGTCTCCTTACTTTCCACCCACCCTGTAGCAGGCAATTACTAATTTCGAATTTTTCGTTATCTTCTCATCGAAACTTGGTAACGGTATAAATAACGTATGCTTTTAAAACATAGGTTGAAATAGTAACACAGTGTTACTATTTCTGAAAATGCAGTAACTTGAAATAGGGATGAAGTTCAAGGAATCAATTACAATACCACACACAGCACAACATGACAGCCAAAATTACTTTTAATTAAACCGTAATGTTCGCGATATTCACCCGCATCAAAGAGAGAGCAACAGCCAGCCTGTTCTTCCTGCTTGCGCAATGTACTCACAGCTATCATCAGTGTTGTCTTGGTAAACAATTTTCGTAATCGGTAAAGTAAATGTCGGTAAAATTCTTTGAAAATTTAATCGGTAGAGTAAAATATTAGTAAATATCTTTTACTTTTGAATCGATAAAGTCGTGAAAGTAGGCACATGTGCGCGTTTGAACAATCTCAAGCTGGTTTGAACTGGGACCTCAAATGATGAGCAGGAAGACACCCGCGTTCCCGCACCTGGACGCAGACCATGAAATAGATTGAGGGTTCAATGACCACCGCTTTCATAATAGATGCAAATGCAATTAGTATCGTATCGAATTATTTGCTGCAAATAATTTGTGTGGTGTGCAGTGCAATAAATATCGAATTTTTCGTTTCTTTTTCGGCCATTAAAATGTGAATAAACGCGGGAACCAGAGTACCAGACCACGAAGCAGAACCTTATTTTGCTCCAGGATTCAGCTGGAAATAGCGGCAAACATCGCCAAGGATTGAATTAAGCAAAAGCATCCCATTATAGCATAGTAACATTACATCAATCGGGACACTTACATCACAACACGACGGTCAGCTCAGTTTACTTGCGTGCACAGCAGAATTTCAGCTCACAGTTATGTGCCATCGCATGATAGCGTGGAAGCAGAGCGCACCGTGAACCGAGTTTGCTATCTTTAAAACGGCTGGCGCTGTTCTTCAGTTCTTATGCCTTGATGCTTAACGTATGCCTGTACCTTTTCCAACGTTTGCCTCAACCTATAGATAAATATTGAGGTGCAGGTTGGATTCTAAAAAGCCAGAAATTATCTCTTGCTCGGTTATTGAACGGAGTAACTATTCTGAAATGTTCTGGCAAAACTGGAAAATTTGGACATATAAGTTTGTC
This sequence comes from Plectus parietinus, assembly GCA_034700205.1. Classification (NCBI taxonomy): domain Eukaryota; kingdom Metazoa; phylum Nematoda; class Chromadorea; order Plectida; family Plectidae; genus Plectus; species Plectus parietinus. Next base: position 5,109 of record JAQGCX010001550.1, read on the forward strand.
CTCATTACAACTGTGACACTTTGCGGTTACGTTGCTGCACCGCGATTTGTTCAATATTTGACGAATTACTTGCTAAGAAAGCGGCGCGCGGGCATTGTGAATGAGTCATTGATGCAGAATGAATTATCGTCGTCTATCACAACGACCACTGAAGATATGAACGAAAAACCAACTGCTGACAAAAATGAGTATGTAGCAGTTTCCAATATTATGCATTTTTCGAACCTACCTTTTTGTATCGTGGCCGTTCGTATGCCTGTATGTCTGCATCTTTTACGCACCAAAGGGGAAACTGGCGGTTGTTGATTTTTTGAAAAAAATATTTCAATGAAAATTAAATAAGAAACCTGATTTAGTAATGTTGCTGATCTTTTCTTTCAACACTTTGTCTTTCAAGCAACAAATTTAATTTGTTTTTTGCATCCCGTGATTATAATACAATGCTCAATTTTCAGTTCAACCCCACAAGAAGCAAAGAAATCGACAGCTAGCAATTTTTTAACTTCAATGCGCATTCCTGGATATTTGGGCGCAAATGGATTGTTTGCTGTCCAATCAGACAAATCAGTGGCATATATTTTCGACTGCGCAAAGGAATGCTTTGTGCTGATTAATCTATTTGAGGCAACAGACACAGTCGAAGTCAAAATAGAGCCATATCAATTAATTCACGGAAGAACTAATTGGTATCAAATTCACTCTATTGAGCTAAATTTTCGAGCATTATTTCTTGTTCTTATTTTGGAAATTGAAACTAATAGATATTTTATCGTTTTACTGGAGCACAAGTTCGAAGGAAAATCTATAGCTGTACTAGAAGAGCATTACATTGGCGTTCAAGAAATTGTTTCAAGCAGCCACAGCTACCTTGTTCGCGATGAAAATGGCGATTATTATGTTATCGTTTATTGGCAATACTTCTTAAAACTGCAACAAACTGCTTTTCACATCGTAAAAATTAATATCGACGACCGTCAAAAAATTTCTCATCAGATCATAGCTTGGAATAGACAAACAACTGCTATGTGCATGTGCCCAGTTATCTTTAATAATTGCATCAATTTTCAGCTGTCACATTCGAAGCAAAGCCAGTTAATCTCAGTTTACTTCGACAAAACTCAGCTTGATATTGCTGACTACATTTCTCCCGATGCTAGTAATGTTGACTTTCATTATCCGCCTGATAATGCAGACTATTCAATCCCGTACTTTCACAACAGTCACGCTTACTTATACATATTTCATTGTAAAAGAAAAACAGGGGAAATTTGGATTTTAGATTTAAGAATGAAGAAATGGAAGAAATGTTTTGCAATCGTGTCACACGCAGTCTGTGATGAAGCCTCCATAGTTGTTAAACGAGATGGAAATATAATTTTGCATGGAAATTGCGCTGAAGAAAACTGTGATGAAAATGCTCATTTATACCATTTTGGAATTTCGTTGTCTGGAGAAATAGTTTTCCCAACACTTGATCAATTGGGGGCACTTTTTTCGACAGCAAAAACGCAAATTTTCTATGGGCCAAAAGGTTCAGGAAAAACGTTCGTTTTGCTGTTGAAAGCTCTTATTGTTTTTGAATTTGATCCTGAAAGTTACAAAAAGACAATCATTGTTTCCACAAATGACCAAAAAAGTTTATTTGTTGATAACTTTTCAGCAAATTTTGGTGCTTCGTTCGATTCAGAAAAAGTATTGTTGTTTTCTGATTTGGATGAATTTGACAATGATTTTGATGACACCATATTTTTTCTGGATAATGTCTATATGTTACCATTTGAACAGAAAAAATTTCTTATGAACCTTCCCGACTTGGCTATTGTTGTCATGGAAGATGATGGAACTCTTTCTGGCTTTGCACAACCGCAAAACGAAAATTTTTCATGGCATAAATTGAATTCCAGAATAAAGAACGCATCGTTAACCATATGCGAAGAAATTGTAAAATCTCAAAAGAGTAACATTGAAATTAAAGACTTAGTAAAAAAATCTGTAGAGGCCATGGAACTGTTTTATAAAGCATGGTGGAGTCCTTCCCTTACCAAGCCAACAATTTTTATTCCAGCTTGTCACGATGTTTTCGAAAACCGCTACTTGGGGGCAACTGATACTGATGCAGAAGGGTTTGATCAAACAGTTTTTGATGAAAGAAGTCGATACTACAGAGGGCAGAAAGCCGAAAGCGACCTTTTGACGGCATTTCAAAAATTAAAAATTGGCGGTGTGTTTATTTCAGGATTTAACTCGCTTGAGTTTGTTAAGGCACAAAATCTTCACAAAAATTTGAAAAATTCTGGCATTAGCGAAATTGAAATTGATGCCATTTTTATTCATCCTCGATTGGGCATTTTCGTTTTCGAAGTTAAAGCGACAGAAAAAGAAGAATACCTGAATAATATTATTGGGAAAGCGCTAAAACAACTTGGAAGAATGAAAGAGCAGTTGTCTATTGTTTTCAAAAAAGTTTGCAAAATCCAATGCACCGTGCCTATGTATTTTTCTCTTTGTTTTCCGAATGCAACAATTTCGGACAGCGTCAAGTTGGAAGACTATTTTCTCATGGATCAATCCAGTTTAGCGAACAGAGAAATATTGACATCATACCTTTTGTCAAAAAAGACAGACTGGCACCCTGATGAAAATACCTCAAGCTTGCTGAAAATTTTTGCTGCAACATTAGCTGGATATCGTTCTTTAGATTTCATTTCTGCAGGCCACAATGCGTTGGCTGTCCACAAAATGATTGACTCACAAAACTTTCAATTTCACAAACTGAACAACACCAACATAGATGGGATATTTCTAACAAATGAACAGTTGGATATTTTGAAGTGCACTGATCAGAAGCTGTTAATAAGTGGCCCACCAGGAACTGGAAAAACTCTCATTTTACTGAGAAAGGCACTTTTCGCTGCGCAAAATGAAGGGAAAGGAAATGTGTATGTTGTAACTGCCCGACCCGAATTGGTATTCAAATTTCAAAAATTCTTCGATATGCACAGGAAAAATATCGTTCGTTTGCCAATAATTCACATGGGATATCTCAATATCGCTGAATATTTGGATAATGATGATATTTTTGCGGATGAATTCGATTTGTATGGTTTTAACACCCAAGAATTTTACAAGCGGATAAATTGTAGTGGACAAACAGTGATAGTTATCACGGGCTGTTTTAATCCACCGGAAATCAATGATGTTACAGATTGGTTGAATGAAAACTTGATGACTGGATTTCGACATTTTAGTTTGAAAACCGTGATTCGTTCTTCGAAAGAAATTTTCGCGGAATGGAAAAATTCATTTGAACGACACAATCATCTATTACATATTGGGCACAATATCACGGGACCAAGTGTTCAAAGGGAAACACTACGAAATAGCACTGAAATTTTAAACAAAATTCTTGAAATTATCCGAAAATTATTCAATATCGTGGATAGTTCAAATTCTGCCAAAAATATTGGTCTAGGAAGCTTGTGTATCATCACAGATGGCCTGAAATCATGTTCCCTAATCAAAAGTTTCCTCTCGAGTCATCAGATTCCATGTGGTTCGATTGTGCATCAAATTGAGAATCAAGATATCGTAGCGGTCGCTATGCACGATCAGACAGTTTCATTTGAATGGCCAATTGTGATGATGGTATCAATGATTGATACAAATTTTGATAAATTTTTCTTTGTTTTAGCTGCATCTCGATGTATTGCAAAACTGATAGTCATCGAAAGGGATTTTTTTAATGCAATGAGAAGATTAGATGAATATGTTCAACCATTAAATGACGGATCAGTTCCATCTTATGTTGATTTTTCCAATGCCATTTTCTATGGCGAATGTCAAAATGGCGAAAGTGAAAATTTTGTTGCGGAAAAATATTTCATATTTCAGCTAATTCGCTGGAATTTTTTCATGGTTGAATTGCGCGAAAGCAGTGTTTTTGCAAATTGTTGCTCATTAGCTGACTGTTGGGCACTTATTGCGGATCAAAGAATTATTTGTCGAATTTTGCTAAGTGACAATGAATTTTTGCGACACGTGGTTGAACAAATGGTAACAAGAAAATTGACAGTTCCTGACGAGCCGTCAAATTTGTTCATTCGAATTACTTCGGATTGTCAGCCAGCCGCAGAACAAGAGCGAATTTGGAAAATATTGCAGCGATTAGCGCAATTACTCATCGAAACATTGACTCATCCAACTGCGACCGAAATGGAAGAGATGAGGTTAATTGCTGAAGAACTACCAGAAGATTGCGATGCTTGGAAATATATCTGCGATAGCATTTATGTTCTGCTCTCGTAACTTTCGCGTTTCAGTATACAGTGTAATAAATACATTAACGCTATCAGTATTCGCATTAACAAGGTCAAATATAAAACTGATATGAGACGATCCATGGCATGCTCGAAAACTTTCGGGCCGAGGGGTAAACAGAAAAAATTGAAAATCATACCATACATAGCCCTTGATCATTAGACTTGAATGCCACCAGGCTCGGCTCAGCTCAGTAACTATCTCTCAAGGGGAGAAAAGAATTTTGGCACGAAGGGTACATTTTTCGCGTAGTTCTTGAATATGAACGCGCGGATTGTTATAAAAAATACCCAAAAATAATTACGCTGAAATTTTTACCACATGATATTCAGATGTGTGGACATCTTCAATACAATTTTCAGCTTCCCAGGTCAAACTGGAAAAGTACAGGGAATTTCCAAAAAACGGTCATTTTCGCTTTTTCTTTCGCGTGGACCTAAAAAGTGCCGCGTCAGAATTTCATTGTTCTGGTATGGAAAGTAGATAATTTTAGGCTTTATCAACGGTAGAGAAATTGACCTTGGACAGAAATTGACCTTGGAATTGACCTTGAAATTGACCTTACCTTTTTGGCCAAAAAACCGTCAAAATATGATTTTTTTGCATTTTGATCAAATAAATGTTAAAACAAAATGCGCTTTATACGAGCACAAATTACTGAAAAAAACACTATCTTTTAATTCTGGAATGCTTTCATTTGAATGCTTTCAAAGGTTTTAGTTTGAATTTGAATTTTTCGCACCTCTTTAAAATTCAATTTTTTGTTCCAGTAAAAATAGGGGGTCGACGAACAATTCCAAAACACCAACAGGATGAAAGAACATTAAATTCTGAGTAAGAAACTGATTCTTCCGAAAATTTTCAGATAGAAATCGATTTTTCATTTAACGATTTAGATTTTTGTACTGAAATTGGTATTAGAGGAGGCTTTTCCAAGCAAATTTCTGAAATAAATTGGTTAACTCAATCATTAAATGCAAAAAATGTAAGAAAAATTTAGGCGCAGGTGGTACGGAACATAAAAATTGCAATTTTGATTTTTAGCTTATCTACTTGCAAAGTTAACCAATTTATTTCAAAAAATTTGCTTGGAAAAGCCTCCTCTTGTACCAATTTGAATCATTAAATGAAAAATCAATTTCTCTCTAAATAATTTCGAAAAAAGCATTATCCTATTCAGAATTTAATGCTGCTTCATCCTGTTGGTGTTTTGAAAATGTTCGTCGACCCCCTATTTTTACTGGAACAGAAAACTGATTTTTAAAGAGTTGCGAAAAATTCAAATTCAAACCAAAACCTTTGAAAGCATTCAAATGA
>JAQGCX010001551.1:0-10738 GCA_034700205.1 Plectus parietinus
CCCCAACCCCCCCCCCCCCCCAAAAACACCTATGCCGTAAAATGAAACAATCTTTCAGCTCTATCAGTCGCATTTGCTCCTGAAGAGTCGCGACGATATACAAAACGGAAATGGCAACTCGTCTGTTCCGCACGACGGCAACTTGTCTGTGCCGGACGACGGCAACAGATTTTACTCGAACTACCATATCGTAGGTTTTATTTATTCAGTTGAGCGCGCATTTTCTTCGAAAAATTAGATACCATCACGATTATTTCGTAATGGATGGGAAATTGAAAAAACATCTTTAAGTAACACTCTTTTCCTTCATTAACGAAAGTGCTCAAACGAGCTGGTGGTATGAGCTTCAGTTTTCTCGTTTGTAACGCAATAACTTTTCATTGGAATTTTGCACTGGTTGCAAGATGACGGAGGCCGTGGTTGTAGTAAATTGGTTTCCTTTCTGCCGAACCCAGGCTTTTCGTAAAGTTTGTGGATGGTTTTTCAGTAAAGCACTCTCATATGTCACACTGGTTTAGTTAATCTTCTTTAAGCAGATTGCTCTTTAGTATCGGACAGTTTGTTATGTGCCGTATAGCTAATCCTTATTACCGTATTTATTATAATAGGAACAGTCTCCAACAGTAGCAAAGTTTTCGATAATGGCACAGGGAATCGGGTGATAGAAAAATAGTAGCACATGTGCTACTATTGAAATAAATACGGAATTTTGAGTTCTGTCATCATACTTTGCTCCTTTGTAGCGCACCATGGATGATGACGACGATCGTAGATGGACGAAGCGCACTCCTGAAGATGTCCTGAATACCATTGCGGCCAAGCTGAAAATCAGCGACGATGAAGTTCCTTTCACCGTAAGCAGTGTTATGATAATTCAAAAAATAACTTAGTATCTTAGTTAGTACTAAGTTTTGAAAATAACTGAGTACTTATTAATGAGAAAAAACTTAGTACTATCGTAACACTGACCGTAAGTTTTCTGTTACTTTTGCGCTTTCGCATACAGTTAGTGAGTGTCGGTCGTCTGGTAACGACGACGAAAATAACTGACACCTTACATGTTTCCCTTTCAGGATCGGACCAAAGGGGCGACGCGCAAGTCGACGGCGCAGAAGTTCTACACGCTTCTGGTGCTGAAGAAGTGTCTGGCCATCGATGTGCGCCGAGAGGAACCCTTTGCCGAGATCCGCGTGCTCGCCGGGCCCAAGATGGACGAGTTGATCTCTGTGTGAGCAACAGTGGTGTGCATGGGTTGGGTTGGGTGGGTTGAGAATTTTTACGGAATGGGTGGGGTTGGAAAAATCGTGACCCATGCACACCCCGTTTCAGAAATGTGTAATCTTATCTTTCACGCTTTGCTAGCTTGTTTTGAACGTTTTCGTCATTACTGTTGAATGTTTTACATCTGTTCGTTGACCAATTTTTCCTGTTTTGACAGGATTAGCATAAAATTGTTTGTACAGCTTGGCTGGCTTGTACGATTGGTGGCGCAAGACGGCGCCACAAAGGCAGCAGCCTCACAAAAGGCCCTGGCCATTCACAGACGCACGGCGCGCACCCCATGATATTTCCAGTCGATCTTTTAAGGCATGATTTTTTTAGCATCTAGCTCTTTATAAGCATCTAGCTCATTTTTCGCAGTTTCAGCCCAGAATACACAAATATAAACATTTTTGGCAAAATCTGAAAACTTTTGCAAACTGTACCTTGGCACAGTTTGCAAAAGTTTTCAGATTTTGCCGAAAATGTTTATATTTGTGTATTCTGGGCTGGAACTGCGAAAAATGAAATCAAAAATTAAAATTTTTTTCGCGTTTAGATATGGCGGGAAATTAAAAATTTATTTCCAAAAATGATTACTTTGTCAAAATAGCTCAAATTAAACTTTTGAGTACACCATTCGATTAGAAATTGAACGAGAATCCCAAAAATCGCCACATTTCTAATTTTTTATGCTTCATTCATTGAGAGAATTGAGAAAGTAAATTTCGATTTCAGGTTTTTTAAAGTTTGTTGCGTTTTTCTCGAAAAAGTTGCAGCAAAGCTATGAACAAAAGTACCCTGGAATTAAAGCCCATGTTTTCCTCTATCGTTTGGTATCATGAAAGGCTGGATTTCGTTTTGCCCACGCCTGAAACCTGAGCCGGAAGTGGACGCGTGCTGATATTACTTGGTGTAGGATGGTACAAGGGGCCTTGAAAGTAACAATACAGTGGGTTTTTTGAATAACTTTTTAAGAAATGCACTCATTGAGCTCAAATTTGTCCTCCAGAGGATAAGAGTTTTTTTGAAAGTTTTAAAATTGAAATTAGTTAGGGCGTTGCTGAGATTTGGTCAAACAAAAAATTGGTTGAGATTACAGGGTTGTCAAAAAAAACTGACCCCTTAAGGATTTTGCTATATTTCGGCGAAGATAATACGGATCAAAATGAAATTTCAACCACAAGTACCACTCTATGTAACCTTATCCAGGTGAAGTTTTATTGAATGATGAGCAGAGCAAGGAAAAATGAGGCCGACTGGAGAGGGAATCGAACCCTCGACCTTCAACTAACATGGTCACTGCTCTACCACTGAGCTATCCGCCAACGTCATCCTCTGCTAGGCTCAGAGATAAATGCCTGTGTTCGCAATGCGTGCAATTGTCTGCTGTGCTTATTTTTTGGGATGGCAACAGCGCCAGCGTTGTTTTCTTTTAATTCGTGTGCGAAGTTGTGAAAACGTGAATTTCGGAAAATGGAAAATTGACTGCGAAATTCACGTTTCCATCACGAAATTCAAAAAACCCAGTGTATTGTTACTTTCAAGACGCCCTGTATCATCCTACACGAGTTGCTTCGAAACTCCTCACCGCTTCATTTCACTGGTGAACAAACTAATTAGCATAACTTTAGCAACATCTACGCTGACATTACTCAATGGTGAAGAGCTTATCTGTTCGACCACAATTTGTGTTCATGCAATGGACTTGTTTCCTTTTTTACGCCCATTTTTGCTTTATTTTGCATTAAGCAAAAAACAAAACAAATAGGAAGAAATCATGAACAAACATGCACTGCGAAAGCAATGCATGAAAAAAACACATCTCTCATAAATTCGCAACAACAAGTATCGAATGTCACCAACAAAACAAAAATATGGCAGTCTCAAAATGCTTGCGAAACGATTGGCAGTCCATAGGCAACCACAGCGGCGCCAGTCAAATAGGGCAGCTTGCAGTGGCGACGTGCGACGGCAATTGCAACCAGTAATTGACTGACGACTTCCATCGGCTTCACTCGACCCTTGCCGCGCTTGTTGATAGTTCGAACATCGCGTTTGAGCCAGACGGCCAGCAAAACCGCAAAGAATCGATTGATTTCGTCGCCTAATACATTCCACAATGTTCCGACAAGACATGGGCTGCAATTATTTGGACAACGTTAGCAGCTTTACAATTGCTTGTCGCAAACCAATTTTTGTCAACTTACCAACCGGCAATGCCGTATTCGTGCACAGGACGTCGCCCGTCGAAACCAGACTTTGCTTCATCAATGCTCGCACTTTCGCAGCCCATCAATAAAGCGACCGATTTGCAATCCGAATGACGCACTGTGGTTTTGCCGAAATACCGTTCGCCGCTGCCGTGACCGCAGTAGCTACAAAGACACATGGTCAGTACTGCAATTTTGTGCAAAAATACTCACAGGAAAATGTCGTTTGACTCGAGCGCTGCTTTCGCTTCAGTGACAGATGTACCTTTCCAGTCCCTGAAAAGACACTGGTCAATTGGGGCAGAAGACCACAAAATAGGGACGCAAGCAAAAGATGTCAAATGAAATATTGGGCCTAGTCTAAGCAAGTAGTTGGGTTGGGTTGGAAAAATCGTGACCCATGCACACCACTGATGTATATGATGTCTACTGTGTTTCATGTTGGTCTCGATCGTGCCCAAGCAGTTATGCACAGCAGCCTTTGCAGATATTGCATCGTTTCAGAAATCTGTAATCTTATCTTTCACGTTTTGAACGTTTTCGTCATTACTGTTGAATGTTTTACATCTGTTCGTTGACCAATTTTTCCTGTTTTGACAGGATTAGCATAAAATTGTTTGTACAGCTTGGCTGGCTTGTACGATTGGTGGCGCAAGACGGCGCCACAAAGGCAGCAGCCTCACAAAAGGCCCTGGCCATTCACAGACGCACGGCGCGCACCCCATGATATTTCCAGTCGATCTTTTAAGGCATGATTTTTTTAGCATCTAGCTCTTTATAAGCATCTAGCTCATTTTTCGCAGTTTCAGCCCAGAATACACAAATATAAACATTTTTGGCAAAATCTGAAAACTTTTGCAAACTGTACCTTGGCACAGTTTGCAAAAGTTTTCAGATTTTGCCGAAAATGTTTATATTTGTGTATTCTGGGCTGGAACTGCGAAAAATGAAATCAAAAATTAAAATTTTTTTCGCGTTTAGATATGGCGGGAAATTAAAAATTTATTTCCAAAAATGATTACTTTGTCAAAATAGCTCAAATTAAACTTTTGAGTACACCATTCGATTAGAAATTGAACGAGAATCCCAAAAATCGCCACATTTCTAATTTTTTATGCTTCATTCATTGAGAGAATTGAGAAAGTAAATTTCGATTTCAGGTTTTTTAAAGTTTGTTGCGTTTTTCTCGAAAAAGTTGCAGCAAAGCTATGAACAAAAGTACCCTGGAATTAAAGCCCATGTTTTCCTCTATCGTTTGGTATCATGAAAGGCTGGATTTCGTTTTGCCCACGCCTGAAACCTGAGCCGGAAGTGGACGCGTGCTGATATTACTTGGTGTAGGATGGTACAAGGGGCCTTGAAAGTAACAATACAGTGGGTTTTTTGAATAACTTTTTAAGAAATGCACTCATTGAGCTCAAATTTGTCCTCCAGAGGATAAGAGTTTTTTTGAAAGTTTTAAAATTGAAATTAGTTAGGGCGTTGCTGAGATTTGGTCAAACAAAAAATTGGTTGAGATTACAGGGTTGTCAAAAAAAACTGACCCCTTAAGGATTTTGCTATATTTCGGCGAAGATAATACGGATCAAAATGAAATTTCAACCACAAGTACCACTCTATGTAACCTTATCCAGGTGAAGTTTTATTGAATGATGAGCAGAGCAAGGAAAAATGAGGCCGACTGGAGAGGGAATCGAACCCTCGACCTTCAACTAACATGGTCACTGCTCTACCACTGAGCTATCCGCCAACGTCATCCTCTGCTAGGCTCAGAGATAAATGCCTGTGTTCGCAATGCGTGCAATTGTCTGCTGTGCTTATTTTTTGGGATGGCAACAGCGCCAGCGTTGTTTTCTTTTAATTCGTGTGCGAAGTTGTGAAAACGTGAATTTCGGAAAATGGAAAATTGACTGCGAAATTCACGTTTCCATCACGAAATTCAAAAAACCCAGTGTATTGTTACTTTCAAGACGCCCTGTATCATCCTACACGAGTTGCTTCGAAACTCCTCACCGCTTCATTTCACTGGTGAACAAACTAATTAGCATAACTTTAGCAACATCTACGCTGACATTACTCAATGGTGAAGAGCTTATCTGTTCGACCACAATTTGTGTTCATGCAATGGACTTGTTTCCTTTTTTACGCCCATTTTTGCTTTATTTTGCATTAAGCAAAAAACAAAACAAATAGGAAGAAATCATGAACAAACATGCACTGCGAAAGCAATGCATGAAAAAAACACATCTCTCATAAATTCGCAACAACAAGTATCGAATGTCACCAACAAAACAAAAATATGGCAGTCTCAAAATGCTTGCGAAACGATTGGCAGTCCATAGGCAACCACAGCGGCGCCAGTCAAATAGGGCAGCTTGCAGTGGCGACGTGCGACGGCAATGGCAACCAGCAATTGACTGACGACTTCCTTCGGCTTCACTCGACCCTTGTCGCTATTGTCGATGGCTGGGACATCGCGTTTGAGCCAGACGGCCAGCAAAACCGCAAAGAATCGACTGATTTCGTCGCTGGATACACTCCACAATGTTCCGACAAGACATGGGCTGCAATTACTTGGACAACGTTAGCAGCTTCACAATTGCTTATCGCATACAAAAATTTTGTCGACTTACCAACCGGCATTGCTGTATTCGTGTACAGGGCGTCGCCCATCGAAACCAGACTTTACTTCATCAATGCTCGCACTTTTGGAGCCCATCAATAAAGCGACCGCTTTGCAATCCGAATGACGCACTGTGGTTTTGCCGAAATACTGTTCACCACCGCTGTGGCCGCAGTAACTACAAAATACACGTGGTCTGTACTGCGATTTTGTGCAAATATACTCACAGGAAAATGTCGCTTGACTCGAGCGCCGCTTTCGCTTCAGTGACAGATGGACCTTTTCCGTCATAACCGGACCAGTCCCTGAAAAGATATTAATCAATTAGGACAGAAAACCACAAAATAGGGACGCAAGCAAAAAATGTCACATAAAATATTGGACCTAGTCTAAGGAAGTAAAGCATATTCTGTTGGATTAAAGGTCACCAAGTGGGGCAGAAAACTACTAGTGTCTTGGATTGATTTGGCGCTCAAATCACACATGCAACATATCATTATCGATTTATATCCTGCAATACTGACTGGTTGCCGCAACAGTGAAAATAAAATTTCAAAATGGTACTTTTGTTTGTTGAAGAAGTCGCCGAACTGTTGCCGAATGCCGCCAAGATTACTGTCGGGATTGACCACGAAGTAGGTGCTGCGGCTGTCAACTCTTCTGGGAACTGTCGTTGACTTGCGCAAAAGACGGGCAAACAATTGCAACGACGAACAACGACAGACGGCCGGCTGCGTGGCAAAGATCGGCAGACATTCCCACGGGATGGAAGCCAATTCCTAAAGCAATGCGTACTTATTGAGCGAAACGTTTCCATTTACAAGATGTCGAAACTAACCGATGACAAAACGAGTACAGTAGTTGCAAGTGAAGACGAAGACGTCGGCTTTGTCGTTCCTAAACCGGCTCGCATTAGCCCCCATGCTATTCTTGCATTTGACGCAGCGCTGATTGGCAGGCCCTCCATCATCGCTAGACGACGAGCCAGTTCCAACCATTTGTTTTCTGGTAATCGGGGAATTGCAATTCGGAGCAGCTGAAATGTGTAAAACTAGTTTTACCATTGATATATTTCAAGCAATAGACATACAGTAGACATTTCATTGGAGAAGCCGGCAGTCAACAATGCTTCGCTGGCAAGTTTCGAACCAGTCGAAGCAGGAACATCCGACTGTTCAGACAAGAGAAGAGGCGCAAAGCAGTCCAGCCATTTCGCTTCAATTTGTGCCAGCAACATCTGTAAAATTCGTAGAGAATAAGTACTTAACGATAACATTTTTTGTTCAATGAGAATAATTTTCATGCAGTGCCAAAAGGAATGTGAGTATACCAACATACTGTAGTGTTCAACAACAGTACAAGCCAGCTCTTGTCAATTCATCATTAATTTGACTAAAATTGAGTGGCATAACTGATTACTGGGGTCACCGAACTGTCGCATAAGTTCACTGTTAACTTACCTTAAGCTTTTTGTCGATTTTATGGAGACATTTCCAGTGTTGCTGTGCATCAGTCAGTTTATAGGAAGCATCGCGTTCCAGCAAAAGAGAGCTGAGTGAATCGAAGACTGTACACCGATTGTCGTCAATCGGCTGAAATAGCAAGATTACATGTGAGATTCTTAAAAATAATGTGGCGACCAGTGAAAACAATTCAAGCTTGATTAAATTCTATTCTTTTATTTAGTTGGTATGTACAGAATGCGAGTGGTTCAAACCTCAGAAACGACTGCAAGCGGTATGATGAGTGGAGCGACTGTATTTTTTCCGCCCTTCAATCGAATCAACCGTAACAATCGGCGTTCGTCGACGGTTAGAAGAACGATGGTGAAATCTGGAAATATCGCAGCGATTGGCACTACAGAGATATTACCATAGTAGTACAGAAGTTGTCACCGTAGCTGAATGAACGAAAACAGGTCATCTCGAAGTTTGGCTATTGAGCAAATCCGGCTACAACGGACTACGGAACTATCGATTGTGTCGCGAACTGCGGGATATGGACGACATGTGATGTAAAAGGCTGCGCATAACAAAATAGTTGAAAAATTATTATAATCGTACCAGTGGGGAATTCAGCGCAGATAGCTTTGAAGTGATCCACATCGACAAATTCGTCGTTCATGCCGACCGTTTGGCGCGCTTGTTGCCGGACCGCCGTCGCCATCGACTCTGCCCATAAAAACGCCGCCTCCGTCTTGTCGACGGCCGTCATCGCCAGCGTCGAGCAAATTCGAGGTCGCCATTCTCTGCAAAAACCCAATGGAACGACTGTATTGCGCGTAATTCCCAAAAAGCAAGCCTCACACCCTCACCAATAGTGAGCGACACATTTGCTGCACAATAATTTACTGAACATACCTATAGAACAAGTGCTTGAAGGCGTTGAACTCTCCCAACGCGGCATTCCTATCCAGATCCGCCGTAGTCTTGACTGCCGTATATTTCCTCTTTCGTCGACAAGTCATGTTCCGCCCAAAATCTTCTTTGAATTGAGAAGCTGCGTCGTTCGCCGATGCGATCCATCCGAACGAATTGTTCAGCACAACTGGCACACATTCCCTCGCCATTTGACGAAAGATCAGCAGTTCGCAGCGATTCGCTAACGGCTGACACTGTGCCAGTGACAATCCGCGCTCAGTCCACAAGCGGCAGTTGAACCAGTCGCCGACAGATGCGAAATACTTCGACCATCTAATCAACGGCGCCACGCAACTGGTAATCAGATAAGATGGCAGGTCAGTCTAAAAAATTCTTTTCTTATTCGACGGGTTTTCCTTGTCTTTGGAGAGATCAAAATAGTGGGACTTACCTCAGCGAACCGCTGAATGCCCAGCATGCCGCAGATGATCTCGATATCCACAGTCAAATTGTTCATGTACGCTGTCTTCGCCATCACCAACACGTCCCAGCTGTCATCAATGCGGTTTTCTTCAACTGATGCCAACGCCAGTCGCGCACAAGCTGCCTCCAAAGCGATCGCCGGCGATTTCGCGCTGAGCACACAAGTGTAGCTCGAGCACTGTTCATCTGACACCTGGCAACACTCCTTCAGAACACGGAAGACAATGACTCAAAAAGTACCTGCTGTGACTTCGTGTCGAAAAGAATGGCGTTGACAACCGCTCGAGCCGTTTCACGCTTTTCCTCATCGTGAACAGTTGTTTGCAGTCGAAGCAACATGTTGGCAAAACGAATCACCCTGTAAGGTGACGTAATCGGTAAATACGGCAACTAAATGTGACAAAACCGAAGCAGACCCCGACTGATGGTTTCGACCCAACACCGTTACAACCCTAGAAACCAGTGACCATCACTGCAATAAAAAGGATGATCCCGTACCACGAAAAACTGCCAAACTGACGAGCGATGAGGCTTCCTTCCTGCGCGTAAGCTTCTGCTTCGCGCGACTGACCGACGTTCAGAAATGCGACTGCGCATCGCCACAGCGTCTCCATTAAACCGGCAACATCCGATGCAATACGCACTAAAAATGATCTGTCTCACACATATTCACAAACAAGCATGAAGCCAAGCTAAATGCCATAACGTGATACGTAAATATCACTGAATACACTGTTTCATTTTCGAGCGTAATCTTGTTCGCAACGTATTGGCTGGCACACAAAGAAAGGAGCCGCCGGCCGTCACATACAGGGTGGGCCAACTAAGAGTTCTGATGTTTAAATCGCTGCAGACACTGCAATTTTCAACCGATTAAGCTGAAATTTGGTAAACATATGCCTTATATAGTAACCTGAAATTTTTTAAAATTTCATGGTGATCGGTGGTGAATTACTGGTTTTATGCAATTTTTGTCAAAGCGCTACGCAGCGGTATATCGGCGCAGGCGGGCCAGTCAGCGCAACAGTAATTAACTGTCTCTGACAAAAATTGCATAAAACCAGTAATTCACCACCGATCACCATGAAATTTTGAACACTTTTAAGTTACTGTCTGAAGCACGTGTGTACCGAATTTCAGCTTGATCTGATGAAAATTTCAGTGTCGGCAGCGATTTAAACATCTGAACTCTTAGTTGACCCACCTTGTACACAGTATCTAGAACGTACCGTAGAAATCAAAATCGAAGAATTCAGCATCGATATCGCTGACGAGCTCAGTTTTTCCCAATTGGTCTGGAAATTTAGAGTTCACTAACTGCCGGTATCTGGTGAGAGCAATTGTCAGATTCTTTAACGGATCGCCGATCTGAAAAGCACAAGCGGTCAGAAATATAAGCGATCACTTCAGAAATTTTAGCATGCATTTTAGCATGAATTTAGCATGAATTAACTGAAAAGTAGCATGAAAAGTAAAAGAAAAACGACAGCACCTTCTCGATGCATATATTTGGCAGATTCCCAGCTTCAAACAATGTCATTCTGTTAACTGCCTGTGCTTGACAACTGTTCCACGACTTCTTCAGTCCGTCGTATTGTCGACTTTTCTGAACCAAATGAACAACCACATCGTCCTGCAAGACGAAATTAAACGAACTTCAAAGTCCAACGAACTATTGAGGCATTTGAGGGAGGATGGTGGGTGACCAAACGTGCAAATATATACTATAAAAAAACTTTGCGTCGAGACCGGGTGGCCCACGCTTCAGCGTTGCGACATACAAATCGATAATCGCACCG
>JAQGCX010001552.1:0-10738 GCA_034700205.1 Plectus parietinus
TCCATGGAAACGACCAATGAGATTGAAACTGCAAGTTGCAATTTGCAATTGCAAGTCCTTTATGAAATAGGCCCCTGAACTGAACAGCAGTCAGTTAAAATTACATCCGACATTAGTTAATGAACGTGAATGACGTATTATCAAATTAATGATATCATATCATTAATTCTACATGATATGATATCATTATCATATCATCATTATCATATCATTGGTACCTTTCATGTCCAGCTTCATATCTTTGTGCGTATCGAATCGATTGAAAATCGCCTTGTGATCTTTCATGTCTTTCGTTGAATCGTCTGAGTTCGTCATGTATTGAGACATTTCAGCGGCTTGCAGGAAACCATCACCATCCTTGTCGAAATCCTAAATTAATGGCATAGTATGCGAATGAATATTGAATATTGTTCAATATACGATTCGGAGATCTTCAAAATTTTTGGGCTCCTTAGGTTAAGAACTGAAGATTATCGGGGGATATAGGATTATGTACCAATACTCCGGACTTGACAATTAATGAATAGTCAGAAAATTTCTAAAACTCAGGCGCTCATTTTCTGTATATCGTGCGAACAGCAGAAAAATATTAACGAATGTAATTATACCTCCAGAACCGATCTCCAGCTTTCCTGTTGAATCATTTCCTCTTGTTTCTTCTCAGCATTTGCGACGACATCATATTCCGCTTTGCTCACAAATCCATCTCCTTTAAAATGGTTGTTTAACAAAATTAACTATTTTTGCCAAACGCACGGTCAGCATCGTATTTGGCGAAAGTGTCTTCCATCATCCAAAGATAAGACTGGTCTTTGTGAAGAAACTCGTCCAAATTAACTTTGTTGTCTTTGTTGGCGTCGGCACGAGAAAAATCGTCCACTGAAAATAAATAATAATTCAAAGATGTAGCTAGCTGCATACGGGTTCCGGCCAGGGTGGGCCTGTATGTAGCTAGATCCCCCCCCCCGGTTACAGGTATGATACGTAGCCTTCAGAACCCCATTTCCTTACTTGGTGCAACATTCGGTTCTCTTGGCTTGACTCGATCAAGCGATGCAGCTTGAAGCTGGCACACCAATACCGAGCACAAGACGAATCGGATCATGCTAACAACGTCCTTTCGCAAGGAGAAAGCGAATTTCCAATCTCTCTTTCTCCTAAACGCTTTATAAGCGCCTTGGCGAATAGAAACGAAGGCCTGTTTTCATTACAGGAAACCTGAACGATAGTGAATGGGGAAAACCGGTTCCGACGACATGTCGTCAGGCAACCCTGCGCACGCATCGAAAGTGGCATAAACCCAGTACAAGGAGGGTGACGTGAGATGTCACGATGAGCATCGAAGAGTCAGAGGGGAACAATACGCTTCATTGCCGAAACTAGTCACGCGTGTACTTGAGGGCGTTTTCGCAGCGAGTCTTTCCATTTCATTTGCTTCTATTTGCGTAACTTTGTGTCTTCGTTTGATGGGCATTGAGTCGTATCGCTTCGGTAAACAAAATATGCAGATGAAGAAAATTTATTTCACACGTAATCTGAATCACATGACACAATGGAAGAGTTCCCTGACGATAGTTCCAATGGAACGATGGATCCAATGACTTTTTAATTGAATGAAGTTCCCGCTTACCGCTTACGACAGGATACACACAAAAATATTATGTCATGTTAGCACACATGAAAAACTGTTAAAGCAACAAGACAACTGCTACAGGAATGATATTGTTGCCCACAAAGCAACACACAAGAATTACAAGTCAGTCATCCAGCTGGGCGTCCGGATCTGTGGTCATGCTGTTTTTCACTATGTGAGTAGCAACCGAGCACTTGTCCTTCTTGCTCAGCTGGTAGCACTGCACGCAGCGGTAGTAAGCGGTTCCATTCGTTTCACCGCGATGCATGTACTCAATCACGGCGCACGGCGCCAGGATGGCGGGATGAACTCTTGTCTCTGATGAACTGAACACCGGCACACCAAAATTTGCCATGACGCGCAGAAACAACTTGGTTGCACAGCATGCATTTCGTTTTTAAACTATTTTAATTATTAGTTAGCTCATTGTTATTGTTAATTAGCTTCAGTTTGGAACCATCGTCCCAGTGGAACCATTGTCCCATTGGATCCATCGTCCCTCTGATCTGCCAGGTGGGCTGTCCTTCGATAATTAGCCGCAGTTTGGAACCCTTGTCCCATTGGAACCCTTGTCCCGTTGGAACCATCGTCCCAAAACGGTCACCGCCCAGTCATTGATGACGTCAGAGAATATTTGCGGAAGGTGAAAGCGACAAAAAGCAAAAGCCCCTCATTTTCCCTTCTATCGGACAATATCTGATATACGAACGAGTCCATCGAAATCTCGAATTAAGTCGCTCAGAGGAGTCGCTGAAATGCATCAAGAACAAGTTTGTTTGAGCTGAAAATTTTACTGAAGATATTTCATGATGGGAACTATTTACTGCAGAAGTTCAGGATGACTCATGCCTGGACCTAAAATTTTCAAAATAGCTCGTTTTCAAATTTTGTTCTTAAAATTCTCTTCTGCCCAAAATCGATCTTGCACAAAATTTTTTTTTTAAAACTCACTTTTTATGCCCTATAGGAATCTAGAAAACATCGGTGGCATTCCGCTTGTGGTGCCCGTGAAAAATAAGAAAACTGAATTTTTTTGGTGCATTCTAATTGTTATTACTTGTTTTTCTCATGCAGAAGTTCTGCCAATATTCAAATTCGATGAAATTTTGCACACTAACGCATATTGAAATCCTTAACAAGTTCTACCATGCGGCGCTCAAAATTGAAAAAATTAACCTGCGGGTATGCCAAATAGAGAACCAAACACCTAAAAAGCTCTCCAGGCAGACTTCATTTCCCATGAAAACTCAATTTTTTTTCCGCCTGTGGCAAATGTCTACCTCCTATTGCCACTGTACGTTAATCGGTTCATAACAAAATATTTTTAATTAAAACACTTTTGGAAATGATAGATTCTAGTGTAAAAAACCTTGGGGAACTCGAATATGACAATCAAAATTGCCTACAACGTGAAAAACCCCAAGTTTGGCCGAAAAAGTTGAAGTGAGATTCACCTCCTATCATCACCGGACATAAAGTGGTCCACAACAAAAAAGTTTCCAATTGAAACAATTTCAGAAACAATAGATTCTAGTGTAAGAAACACTGGGGAAGTCGAATAGGACAGTCAAAATAGCTTAATTTTGTGATCTATGCAATAGGAGGAATCTGCGCATTCTTCACATGCACAGACAAATATGCTAGCCTTTGATAAGAGTCAAGGGTTCAACGAGCCATTATCGGAAGGTCATGAATTTTAATGAAGCGCGTCTTGTTCGCTCAAATTACATCGCGTCTAAATTATAAGTAGGGTTGGGTAGTACCTAAGAACAGAAATCAAAATTCACAGGGAATCAAAAGCTCAAAATTACGAAGTCATTTATTAAAATGACGTGTTATCGGTCTTCTACGTGCCATTCTGCAGCTTTCTAAATATTCCTTGGTCTCATTCTCGTTGCTTCCAATGTTCCTATATGTGATCCGCTTAATAATTGTTCTGAAATAATGAACGAAAATAGGTAACAATTTAACCATCGTGATTCTTGATGCATACTACTGGCATTTTCTTCGCAAAAAATTTCAATTTGTTGACGACTTTACCTTTCGACGAATAGTTGGTTTGTGAAGAAATGCTTCGTTTCTCCTATTTCGTAATCCTAGCCGCATTTGTCGCAGTTGTCAATGGGCAAATCTTTTTTGTTAATTTTATTTTGAACGTGTGCACTATATTTATTGTGTTCCTTATTTTATTTCCAACTTGAACAGTAAACATATTCTTGAAAGTGCCCGAAAAAATGTGCCGTTTGCATTCAATGAATTCATTAATTCCAAAACTATTTAGTTGGGATTCCGAAATTCGGGAACGGCTCCCCGAGCTTAGACGGAGCACGGAGAAAATGGGGTACGTACCACCTAAGAAGTCTGAGACCAAAATTTAGTGCGGATAAAATGGAAAATACCGCGGAAAATATTGCTTTCGCAACGTAATGGCGAAAAAAGTTTTTGGACATGACTAGGTACATACCTGTAAGCAGGGGGGGTCTAGCTACATACAGCCCCCCCCTGGCCGGACCCGGCATGTACCAGCATGTAGCTAGCTACATGCACCCTCCCTCCTCGCGGTCGGACCGGACAAGCACTGGATAGAATGACCCTCGGCCGCGAAGCGGTCGAAAATAGATAAGAGTCCCCCCTGTGATTGTGGCCGAAAGTCGCAAAAATTTTTGAATTTTTGAATTTCGCGCCAAAATTCCGACACGAATTACCGTACTCCGGCGACCCATCCCCGCCCCCCCCTCCCCGGCCGCCAGCATGTAGCTGACCTCGGACCAGCGTTACAGGTAGGCTCGTTGGTATAGAGTTCACCTGATAAAGCTAGTGGTGGTGGAACCACTTTTGCTTGAAACGGGTTTATTGATCTATTTTCTTCAGCTTCGCTGTCCAGACAGTTCCCATTGCAGATATTTGCCGCTTTTTTGGAATTGCATTATCGATGGGATTGTTTATTTTCGTCTTTTTCGTTTTTTAATGGTTGTCAGTTTTCATTTAATAATGTGATTGTCTGTTTTCACATCTCACAACTACGGCATCTGATTTTCCTCTGTTCATGTTTTTTTGTGTTAATGAAAAAATTACTGAAAATTTGTAGTTTCATGTGCATGAAAATTTTAAAAATCAATTAAGAACTCCGTAATAATAGCCCCATCTTATCATGTAAGTATTTTCTCCACCAAAGAACAATAATTTCCTGTAAATTATTCTCATCGCACACATTTGGGCTTGAACTATTTGATTGACTCATAGGTGCAGATGCTTCGGGCGGAATAGGAAGAGCTCGGCCTCCCTCTGTAGGGTTGTGCATCAGAAATCCCTCGATCTTAGCTATCAATTAGTCGAGTCGGTTAAATTTCAGGAGTTATTTGAAATGCGTGACGAACTTGATCAAAGTAACACGCGTTTTCTGACACATACAGCAGCAACATGCCTTTGATCATACAAAATTTTCAACAATGCATGCACGCATCTACTGAGACACGGCATAGAAATGAAGCTAAATGGGCCAACCGATGCATTTCTATTCTTTGGAAAGAAAAATAACGGATGTGCGGATGCATTCTTTTCATTTTCATTTCATGTTGTCGTAGTTACCGAATGCTATTCGGGTGGTGAAATCGCCACCTAGTTTGACATGCACTTTCATATGACCAAGTAAAAAGTTTCGTGCAGGTAAAGTGACTTATGAATCGCCGTGTTTCTCGCGTGAAAAGGATACCTAGTGGAAAGAATTTTACCGAACGAAGTAAACTTCGATCTCCGACTGATCCCCCGCTGTAATAAACACCGCTTCTTGAGTACGACAACTGACAATGAATTGTTCTCTACCAGACAATTGGCAGCATTATTTTGCTGCTTCTGTTATTGGTGTCATCTCCCTACCAGGTCTCATAACGTACATCTTGATTCTCGTAGTAATAATCCGAAATCCTGCCACCTTTGGTAGCACGTATTACAAGCTTTTGATTGCGCATGGCTGCAGTGATTGCAGCATTCTTTCTATTTACGCATTCTATTCGGTGCCCTGTATCTTACTCCAATGTCGCATTTTCGGAGACGGTTTTGACAAGTTTTTAGGCATGATCGTAATTTTTAATTGGTTCGTTACTCTCTCTTGTGTCAGTGTCATTGCAATTAATCGTTACTGGGCGGTTTGTCGATATTCCACATACAATTACGTGTTCTGCAGCCGAAATGCAAAAATCTTCATGTTTATTGTG
Source organism: Plectus parietinus (assembly GCA_034700205.1). Lineage (NCBI taxonomy): Eukaryota > Metazoa > Nematoda > Chromadorea > Plectida > Plectidae > Plectus > Plectus parietinus. The sequence continues at coordinate 5,848 of JAQGCX010001552.1, forward strand.
TATTTCATCGGTCTAGTGTGCGGTATTTGGCAAATTTTTCCCTGTTGCGGTAGTCCTTTTTATTACGATTGGTATTCGTTTAGCTATGACATGACTGCTTGGGGAAATGTCTACCTCGTGTGGTTAGATAGGGCTGGTACTCTTTTAGTAAGCACGATACTAGTTTTCTGCTATGCGGCGATTCTGCGAAAAAAACGGGCAGCTGTCGGGATAACCAATACGCAGCAAATAAAAAGAGAAAAAGCAGAGCGAAATCTTGCCCTGCAGTTCGGAATTGTTGGGTTTGTTCTTGTACTGTGTGGTGTCACCTTTACCGTAACTCCAGAATTTACGTCCAATCCATGGTACTTTCTCGGATTGTCTGAAATCTACTTGTGCTACAGTGTCTGTAACGCGGTCGTTTACATGACTTTCAATCACCTGATACGCAAACATTTTATTGCCTTTTTGTGTGGAACTGGAAACAAAACCAACTCAATTGCGCCAGGGACTGGAGGAAACCAGAACAACAATAACAGAAACAGAAATGTCAAAAATAATATCAACAATGGTAGTAAAGTTGGAACTGCTCGATTGACCACGATAAGCGTGCGAATACAATGAACATTTTGCACTCTTGTTTGCTACGATGAAGTTTCTGTCCTTTCGAGCCGTAAATTACTGTGTCCAGTGTTCTTTTTTAAATTTTCTCGTTTTAAATTTCGATACTCCTTCTTTCATCGCTCAAACGGTTTAAATAGTGTAAATAAATATCTGTTAAGACTTTTGAGACTAATTTTTATTCGTTTAGCCGCACATTAGTATCCATTCCAGTGTTCTGCGTTCGTTTTCTCAATTTTTGGATTTAATTTTCGATATTTCTGCTTTCATCACTGTTACGATTTGAATAGTGCAAGCGAATATTTCTGAAGAATGTGAAAGTGACTTTTTTTAGATGAAGTTCGTGCGTTACGTTCTGTACATCAACATATTGGTGATAAACGAAAGTGCGTGCGTGTTTGCACTTTGCTGTGCATTCTAGCTTGCAATAGATCTGATCTCTTGATGAAATAATCTCATGTAGAAGGCGGAACAAAGCTGCTGAGATGTGGAAAAGTCAAAGGTCAAAAGTTGATTACTTCGTTTTAGCCGCACATTAGTATCCAGTCCAGTGTTCTGCGTTTGTTTTCTCAATTTCTGCTTTTATCACTGTTACGATTTGAATAGTGCAAGCGAATATTTCTGAAGAATGTGAAAGTGACATTTTTTCGATGAAGTTACGTAGTTACGTACAGTAACATATTACAGTAACATATTGGTACAGTAACATATTGGTGATAAACGAAAGTGCATGCGTGTTTTCACTTTGCTGTCCATTCTAGCTTGCAATAGGTCTGATCTCTTGATGAAATAATCTCATGTAGAAAGCGGAACAAAGCTGCTGAGTTATGGAATGGTCAAAGATCAAAAGCTGATTACTGTTCGAATAATGATACGGGCTCGTGAACCACTGGTGAAAAACTTTTTCAACGAGTTACCATCGAAGACACCGAAGATAATTTCGTGTTCTTCCTACATGTGATCAGTTTCTACATTCCATTTCTCATGTCCTTTTGCCGAACTACATGAATTGCGAAGTTGTTCAGCGTACTGAACCATCAAATAATGCTTAGAAACACGCCCTGTGTTGGCGCTACATTCATCCAAGCACAAAGAATATGTACCGTTAAGAGGGACGGTGAACGACAATAATGTCGACACAGCGATGTTTCCCAAGGTCGCTGTTGGTCGGTGCCGCTGGTCACTCGCGTTGCGGTCACTTGCATTGGGCGCAACTTGATGCATTGTGCGGCATTACACACAAACGTGCATGGCTACATTGACATATCCAGTTACAACAGGTATGGATTGAATAGTGGAAACAAATAACTGTGAAGACTGTGTATGTTGTTTTTTTCGATGACAGTCCTGTGGTTTGTTTCTTACATGGATATTTTAGTGATAAACGAAAGTGCGTGCGTGTTTGCACTTTGCTCTGCTTTCTAGCCTGCAATAGATCTGATCTCTTCATGAAATAATCAAATGTGGAAGGCGGAACAAAGCTGCTGAGATTTGGATAAGTCAAAGATCAAAAGTTGATTACTGTTCAAATAATGATTCGGGCTCGTGAACCACTCGTGGTAAACTTTCTCAACGAAGACACTGAAGAAAATTTCGTCTTCTTCCAGTTTCCAGTTTCTCCGTTTCTCCGTTTCTCTGTTATCCGTTTCTCCTCCGCAAAGATATGGCCAGACATTTTTATTTTTGAGTCACCCTGTAATTTCGTGTTCTTCCTACATGTAACCAGTTCATTTCGTGTTCTTCCTACAATATCTGTTAAGACTGTTAAGACTAATTTCTATTCGTTTCGGCCGCACATTAGTATCTAGTCCAGTGTTGTGCGTTTGTTTTCTTAATTTGTGCTTTTATCACTGTTACGATTTGAATAGTGCAAGCGAATATTTCTGAAGAATGTGAAAGTGACGTTTTTTTGATGAAATTCGGGCATTACGTACAGTAACATATTACAGTAACATATTGGTACAGTAACATATTGGTGATAAACGAAAGTGCATGCGTGTTTACACTTTGCTGTCCATTCTAGCCTGCAATAGGTCTGATCTCTTCATGAAATAATCTCATGTAGAAAGCGGAACAAAGCTGCTGAGTTATGGAATAGTCAAAGGTCAAAAGTTGATTACTGCTCAAATAATGATTCGGGCTCATGAACCACTCGTTGTAAACTTTTTCAACGAGTTACCATCGAAGACACTGAAGATAATTTCGTCTTCTTCCTACATGTGGCCAGTTTCCACGTTCCCTTTTTCATTTCCTTTTGCCGAATTACATGAACTGCAACGTTGCTAAGCGTGCTGAACCATGAAATAATGCGTTAGAAACACGCCCTGTAGTGGCGCCACATTCATCCAAGCACAAACAGAATGTACCGTCAAGAGGGACGGTGAACGACAATAATGTCGACACAGCGATGTTTCCCAAGGTCGCTGTTGGTCGGTACCGCTGGTCTCGCGTTGTGGTCACTTGCATTGGGCGCAGTTTGATGCATTGTGCGGCATTACACACAAACGTACATGGCTACATTGACATATCCATTTACAGCAGGTATGGTTTGAATAGTGGAAACGAATAACTGTGAAGACTGTGAATGTGTTTTTTTCGATGAAAGTCCTGTGGTTCGTTTCTTACATGGATATTTTAGTGATAAACGAAAGTGCATGCGTGTTTGCACTTTGCTTTGCTTTCTAACTTGCAATAGATCTGATCTCTTCATGAAATAATCAAATGTGGAAGGCGGAATAAAGCTGCTGAGATTTGGAAAAGTTAAAGATCAAAAGTTGATTACTGTTCATGATTGTGCTGATTATGGACAACGCGCCCTATCGCACGCGCAACCTGTTCCCAATGCTGACGCGGAGCAGCCGCTACGACGGACTTATCACCTTTATCAGACCGTTTCAAATCAATGGTGGATGGCCGTGTTATGAATCAGTCAGCTGTTGCGACAGGAAGTCTACCATTAAGCAGTTGTGATTGAAATTGTGATCTAATGCTTTTGGGATCAAATGCTAAATGTGTTGACAGTTCTCTGTTGTCAGTGAAAAAAGATTTGCATGGTAGAGGGTTTGTGAGACATGACCTGTTGGGCATGCATTGCGCATCACCTTAAAGTGATAGGAAACGGTCCAGTGAGCGAACTTCTTGCGTTTCTCGTCATCAATCTTGGCACTATTGTTTTGAACATGGTGAGAACGCACTGTTTTTTCATATTTTCGCTTCAAAAACCGATTTAGTATTCCAAAAAATTTAATGAAACAAAATGTCTGAAATTCTCAAGTTCTGTCTCGAAGCGGGGCGCAATTGACTGTAACACTGAAGCGCGCACCCCGACTGAACGCCAACTTTTTTAGTATATCTAATTTTGCTATTTTTCTAATCATCTGATCTTTGCTATCAATTAGTCAAGTCGGTTCAGTTTCATGAGTCATTTGAAGTGTCTGACAACCTTGATCAAAGGAACACGCGCTTTTTGTCACATACAGCGACGACATGCCTTTGTTCATACAAAATTTTCAACAATGCATGCACGCACGCATCTACCGAGGCACGGCATAGAAATGAAGCCAGTGTATTTTTCAGTGTAGTTGTCGTAGTTACCGAATGCTATTCGGGTGGTGAAAAACTTATATGACCGAGTGAAAAGTTGCGCGCAGGTAAAGTGAAAAGAATACCTAGTCAAAATATTTTTTGCCGAACGAAGAAAACCCCGCGCTTTAATAAACCCAACAACGGCAAGGCTCCGAACAAAAAAGAAAATATTGTTTGAAACAACCCTAATACTTTTACTCAACAGGACATACAACTCTTTCGTTGGGACAATATTTCGGCCATCGTATATGCTCAAAGTTTGATTTACAAAAAGACTTTACTCCTGTGAGCTGTACAATTGAAGAACACATGGGCTACTGCCGCTTCATGTCATTCTTTTCTTTTTTTTTCTGTGTAACTCAATCAATCGCGGCGTTCTGAGTACGACAACTGACAATGAATTGTTCTTTCCCAGATAGTTGGCAGAATTATTTTGCTGCTTCTATTGTTGGTGTCATCTCCCTACCAGGTCTCATAACGTACATCTTGATTCTCGTAGTAATAATCCAAAATCCTGCCATCTTTAGTAGCACGTATTACAAGCTTTTGATTGCGCATGGCTGCAGTGATTGCATCAGTCTTTCTATTTACACATTTTATTCGGTCCCCTGTATCTTGCTCCAATGTCACATTTTTGGAGACGGCCTTGACAAGCTTTTAGGCATGATCATTACTATTACCTGGTTTGTTACCCTCTCTTGTGTCA
>JAQGCX010001553.1:0-10729 GCA_034700205.1 Plectus parietinus
CCTACAGCTGTACAAATTCTTGTTGTTTTTCAACACGTTATAGCCGATGTCATTCTCTATTCAAAAAGCCCGAACTCAGCTGAAACGGTTAAGTTTTGGTTGAGAGCGAGCGTGGGACCCCTGCGTCCCGCAAAAAAACCGCACGAACTTATCGGACAACCTAATAATTTTTTCGAAGAATGTGGGCAGTTTTAATTTTGAAATGTTCCAACGCAATGCCTGAACTTGTATGTAGTCGTATTTTATCGTATTTGTCACCCAGTACCGCATTTTAGTGGACATCCACGACGACATGTCGTCGGGTATTCATTCCTATGACAAGGCACTGCGTGTTAGTTTTATCTGCGAATATTTTGCTCATTTGTTGATTCATTAAAACCAACATATATTTTAGTTCCAGCCAAGCAGAATGCCTCCAAGATGAAACAAAGAAATACACACATAAACGGCTTCTGGCGCAAAAGTGAGAAAAAGTAGAACAATGAACAAGGCTCTAAACGCTAAATTAGACTTGAACAGTTCCAAAGCTTTGAAATACTAATTGAAACATAAGTATAACACTATTATTGGTCAAAAGTACGCGTCAAAGTTTGCTGTATGCCATTGTGTGTTCGCAAGGTATTGAACGACTGAAGATCGGAGCGACTTTGAAAAGGTCTGTAATCTTTTATTGGGCGTCGACGGGAAGGTGGGTGTAACAATATTGTCTTAACGTTGAATGAGAACCGAAGGCCAGCAAAGAGGTGTGGCAGAATAAACAGTAAACCCATAAATTACCGCAAACAGTAAGCCCATAAAGCTTATCGCTTGCATGCAAAGTGTTCACTTGCTCGAGTTACTCGTCTTAAGGTGTCCGTATACTTCGAATAACACGTGTTATATAACATCTGTTATGCACCAGAAATCCCTCCAGGGGTCCCTCCATGAGAGCTCGTTCTCGGCCAAATCTTAACTATTTGAGCTGAACCTGGACTTTTTGAATAGAGAATAATATAAACTACAACGTATTGAAAAATGACAAGAATTAATACAACTTTTGGCGGAATTTCGAAAGTTTACTTCGAGATCACGAGTTCTTTCGCTCGCGTGGTTGAAGTAAACGTTTGAATTTCAGCCAACAGTTGTATGATTTCTTGTCATTTTTGATTATGTTGTAGCCTATATCATTCTCTATTCAAAAAGTCTAGGTTCAGCTTAAACGAGTAAGATTTGGCCGAGAACGAGCTCTCAGTGAGGGACCCCTGAGGGAATTTCTGGTGCATAACAGATGATATATAACACGTGTTATTCGAAGTATACGGGACCTTAAAGTCTGTTCATGGTTTCATCCATGAAATGGCCATGCACTTGTTAGTGAGGTTCCAACCAGCTGAATTATTCATGGATTTAATTGAGATTTCATGGAAATTCCATGAACTATTTCGTAAATTTAGTGAAATATTTAGTATTTTAATGAAGTGATGTGCGCTCGCATGGGGAAACGTTGGGAATTGATAAACTATATGCGTTGAGACTAGATTTTGTGCTTTTTTAACTTTTGGGCCATATCTTTTCCCGATTTTTCTAATTGTTTTCGAAATATGCTTTTCGTATTTACGTATTTGCGTATTTAACCAGTCATCAACTGCTTCTTTCAGCTTTATTCTACAATTAAAAATGAGCTTACTGATCCGCTTATTGATGGTTCTGTCGTTGGTGGCTATCGGAAACACCATACAATGCTACTACACTGAAAAATTTCCCACCACGCAATCAGACCTGGGCCAAAAGAGAAACTGTGGCGGAAACAGGTATTGCGCGTGGGGCTATGACTACGCTGGTGAATATGCTCGAGGCTGCGGTTCTTATTACGACCAAATCTGCGATATCGTCAACAACAACCCGAGTAAATGCCAGTCGCCTCCACCATTTCCCGATCCTCTAGGAGGACAATGGCCGAACGGCGCCACTATGTGCTGTTGCCAGACCGATTTGTGCAATGGAAATGCCTCATCGACCGTGACGAATAGCGTGATTCTGGCTGTTCTTGCTCTATTTGTTCTAGCTGCAGTGTCTTTCAAGTAATTGATGTTTCAACTAGTTGTTTTAATTGAAGTGTCAGTTCCTGCCGTATTATATAATCGATGCTTTTTCAGCAAGGAGAGGAGATCAGCAAGGAGCAGCTCCTTGCTGATTTCGGTAGCACTGAGCTCCTTGCTAATTTAGGTCGCATTCAGCCGTTTTCGGGTAAAAAACTTAATGATAGCTCGATATTCAATATTTGACATTATCAGAATCATGGGTTGACATAGTTGTGAAAAGTAATTTTTTCATAATAAAAAAAATGGATGCAATCGGGCCGAAAGAGGTGAACCATAGTAAAAATGTACGTTCTACACAATGATATAAAGTAAATGTTTCACACACGCAACTCTGGTGCAGTTGCACGACCTTTCCGGACAACCTGATATTGTATAGCAAACATATCGTTTCGGAAATCACATCATCATAACATCGAAATATCAACTAAAATCTGAATTCTGAAGAATGACAGCATTGTTAAATAGCATTGAATGTCATCTTGCTCTTTTGAAGCAGAGTGGAAAATAGAGCGTCAGAAATCGAAAAAAAAACGTAGGCGATTGTTGATATTAAGCAAGTCTCAGCCAGGGTGGTGTTATTATGGACTCACTATAGTGTTATTATTTTACGTTACGTAATAATTGTATGGCCTCATTGCGAAGACTTCCGAAGACTTCGCAGAATTGTAAGACCAGTGTGTTGTAAACAGGATGAGTCAAAAGTCCCGCACCAACTTTGTAGGCAAATAACTTTTCATAGAGGCAAGCAATTGAAATGCAGCTGTTTTATTAGATTCTAACTTAGATATCCTTTTTTTAATTTTTAATTTTCGTTGAAAAATACTGATTTTATGACTATTTTACCAAATGGCGAAATTTTGGGTTTTAGGTTTTGGGTCAATGCTTGCGAAACGGACGAACCTTACGCTGTGTCGACGTCGAAGGACGGCAGATAATCAACTCAACATTGGTATTTGGTGCTGTCTTATGTTCCGTAAAGCATTAGAGGCAAAAGCAAGCTTTGTGTGTTTCAATAACAAGAAAAAGTGGTTGTGAACGACTTTATTGTGTGAATTTAAAGGCGCAAAGCAAAAAGAAAAAATGAAATTCTTTGAAGCAAACAAATGTTAATCTTTTCATTCACGTTTCAGTTCCATGACGTCATCGACATTCGACTGAGCGGCTACGGTATTACAATTTCGTTCGTTTATCAGTTTCATTAACAATAAACAAATGCGAATAATAATCGCTACACCCGAATAAAATAAATGCACAAAGATTACACAATTCAAACCGATCCAAAAGCCAAGGGCACCTCCGAATGCGCCAAGAAAATCACTGAATGAGAAGTTATAATTTTCTGCTGCAGCCATGTACGAAAAAGATTTCATTCTGACAGAAATGAAGGCAAAACTATACTCGGTTGTATTCATTTCCCAATCTATTGTATTTTCACGGTTAAGAATTTTTGTGCATGAAATTGGACAATTTGCCATGCAGGAATATGAATCGCTAATTAATATTGGCCAACATGTCTTTTACTGACCTAGTGTGCACTGATTATCGATTGTTATCTCAGACCAGCTAACTGGAGTGCAGTTACAATTTTTAAGAATTGCCGCGATTCGGCAGTCATTTTGACACTCTTCAAGTGTTGTGGTTACGGAACATTTCTGAGTTCCATTAAAACCAATTGGCAGTGCCTGATAGAAAGAATCTGTTCTCATTTCCAATTTGATGTTGTCGCTGAATGTGAAAGATTTGACCGAATCGAATATTATTGTATTTGCACTTTCGTCGACGAAATCTCGTCCGCCGAGAAAGTCAATAGTAACCCGACCATTTACGTCAGAAATTGAAGCAAATTGAAAATCGTTCATTGAAACTCTATCCACAAATACATGAATAAATTCTGACGTTGAATTAAATTCGTCGAACGGAAATTTGTAGCATATTTTCGTCTCGTCGATGTAAGTTGTTCTCTCAAATTCAAATTTCATTGTTTCATTAAACGTTCCGTTGTTTTCCGGATAGTAATATAGTCCTGACTCAAATAAAATCATTCGTTTCATTTGCTGTCCGAATTTCTGTGTCAGGTCCCAAACTGTTACATTCGATATCCTTTAGTGTACGACCACACTATTACAAAGAACTCCGAACTAACATGGAAATCGTCGTACAATTCACATTTGGCGTACGACACGGTTCTTGCGACAGTATTGTTTGTGAGGATTAAATATAAATTCTCATGCAGGGTGAATGACAAAAGAGAAAAATGTCAACGATAGTGCGCCGATGGTTCTTTTCTTTCTGTCTTCGACAAACGCAATGTTAGAAGACAAGAGATCAGAACAACACGACAGAAAAACACACAGATAAACCCGTTTGTGAGTGTCACACGGTTTACTTCTTCTGACACGGTTTCTGCGGCACATGGTATGGTCTGACACCGACATGTTAGAAAGAGACACAATCCACTTCTCAGTTCTTCTTCGTGCCAATAACCGATAAAAATGTTTTTTCGACGCAGACTCTCAATAATGTCCTGCAGATCATTTCTTGTCATATTAATTGAATGTACAAAAGAATTTTCTTTCGTTGTATTGTTTTGCGAATTTCCTGCATGTCGAATATTCTTTTACAATGTACTTTGTATTGGACTTCTATTAGTTTCAGAAAAAATGGCGAATCTTTGAATTTTTGGATTTCGCGGGCATCACAAAAATATGGTACCCACCCCGCCCCCTTTCTCTCGGCTGAGATCTCTCGGATAGCTGATCTTGGACCCCAGTTACAGGTATCTGCAATTGTAATGTATGAGACCAATTTTTAGTCATTTGGGAATGTATTCAATGTTAGGATTGAAAAAAAATGAAGCGCGAACGCTGCTATCAAAATGAGTTAGTGAGCGATTGGTAAAGTGAACAAATCAGGCAAGGACCAACTGGCCAAGGCAATCGGGCCCAAAGGGAAAATCGCGCCTCTGTAGAAAGACAGATTAAATCTTTATCCGCCCAAATTCTTCAACCCATTACCTGCCAAACTTGTTTTCACAAGGGTGTATCAAAACGGCGATAAATTACTCTTTAAGATTCATTATTCACTACTTCTACTGACTGATATTTTCAATCATTAGTTACCTGGTTTAGCTGCCTTTTCCCGCCGTAGTGTGACAGTTACTGTATCTTCTCCATAATCCCATTGAAAAAAGTTGGTTTTACACAGGATAGAATAGGGTTTTGGCCGCCGCCGGATGTGATATTCCCGGGGGTGAAATTATTGATACCAAATCCCCCCACCCTCCGAACTTGCCTATATTTACTCCGCCCTAACAAACAGCAAGCACTGGACTACGACTCTCAACTAAGTTGAATCAGCCAGCCTAGTGTAGCATTGGCGCGACGTAAAAATTCACCCATACGCTACGGCAATTTAGGAGACGGCTACCGAAGGATCGCTGTTTTCCGTTAAGGAAAAAGTGTACACTTAGTTCTGCTTTTCGAGTTTCATTCGCCCTATATCATTATTTATTTGATAGTTCAGCAATCAGCATTCCCCTGTTTCAGCCTGCGGCAATGTTCCGTCAATATCCAACTCAATTTTCACATCATTCACTTCAATTTATTGCAGCTTGATAAAAAAAACGTGACTGGAGGTTCTACCGATGAAAATTTAAAGAATAGTTTCCCCAAAAATACAGCAATCCCGAGACTATTCTTAGCCAGAAAGACGACAACACCAGGACCAACATGCATCGCATCCCATTACGCTTCGCAGAGGACGACTCACTGAAAAAATGGGCAGATGCTGCCGACTGGATAAAAACTGACACCCAAGACCAACAACCACCAGGTAACCAAATCCATGAACAACCTACCAACAATGCTCATCCATCACCAGCTAACCACCCACAAGTCAATGTAGCCCGACAAATCAAAGCAAAACAGCTTCGAGCTGACGCTTATAAGCAGTACGTTGCACGCCTGCAAACTGCACAGAAAATCAAAGAGCCCACGGACCAACTACTGGATGCCAAAAAGGATCGCTACTCAAAGACTAACTCCAGCTGTAGCATCTGCTCAAGCAACTCTCTACAGAACACTATCTGACGAAATCTACCGCACGCTGGTCTTGCAGTTCTGCAAGGACCACACCATGGAGGTGTTTGGAAGATGCATGCAAGGCAAAGAAGTCCACCTAATGAAGGTGGATTTACCACTTCCTCCACCACAACTCAAACCATCACAAGACCCGCTGAAGAAACCAGCACCATTGTCACAAGATCAAAACGACGACAGTGATATTGAGACCATCCCAATGGAAGAAAAAGGAGTCTTTTCAGAGCATGATTCCAGCAATGAATGGGACGAAGTCCTGGACTGCCATCACCAGTGAGCTCTTCCCATCAGATAGGACCGGTTTTTGCACGTAGAAAGTAGTGTCAATACAGAGCGAAAATTAATTACTTCAGGACATTCCGCATTGTAATTAATTACTTATGTGAACAATCATTGGAATTTTCTCTCGCTTTTTTTTTGTTCTGGGCAAAAAAGGGGCTGTGAATCAAAAATTCTGTTGTGTGATTGAGGTAGAAACAAATTCAAACGTGACCCCAGCGTCGAATGGAAAGAAATTGTGGCCCATGCATGAGTCTCTACCCACCAGTAAGAAATTGTTTTCACGTTGAAGGTAGTGTAAATAGTAAGTGAAATTATCCGCTTCAGCACGTTTGTACTGCAATTTTAACTGCTTCTGGAGGTTCTACCAATGAAATTAAAAAGAATTGTTGCATGGGGCACCCATAATTCATGATGAAACACATTGCTGAAAAACACTGCTTCCATAGGTGTACTTGGGGTCAGAGGTTGGGGGTGGGGTCGGAAATCCAAAACCCAAAATCTGAAAGGGGATCGGTATTTTTCGGTGCGCAAAGTGCGCGGTATTGTGTACGAAAACTGTTTGTGAGCAGTTTTTCAGTAAAGGATAACAGACAGTAAAATTTGAACAAATGATGGGTGCAAATAATACATTGTCATTTGCTAAAACGAAGGGAACATTTTCACCAGGTTTTTATGTTTACAGTTTGTATTGTTGATAAAGGGTAGCTGGAGAAATCTCCAACCAAAATATATTGATTGCTCATTGGCTTCTCCTGTTCCTGAACATTAATTCATGCTGAAGTGTAAGTCAGACGTCATTCAATGGTAACGGGAGTATTACTACTTCGTTTGATTACTCAACAAATGACGTTCAAGCAAAAACACAACCAGACAAACATCAAAATATGAGCGAATTACTGTCATGGTCTCACGTTAAACTCAGGTTAAATTCGAGCCGAACATTATCATCGCATTTTCAGCAAAAGAGAACAGATACAAACCATATTTATTCAGATAAGAGCGCATGCGCCTTTTCACAAATAACGAATAATATTGCTGGTACGATGTCAGAGTACGAAACGAAATTAGAGAGTGCGTTCTTATTGGAGTAAATATGATATGTATTGTACCGGGTGGCACGAAATAATGTGCCTACACTTAGCTGAGAAACTTCTCAGTCCTTCACAGTGTCGGTTAACTTTATTAGAAAGAGCGTAAAATTTTGTAATTTTTAGCTGTTATCCTATGGTCAGGATGCACTGACGAAATTCGGCTGCTCAATACTGTGCTCAGGAGTGCGCATATTTCTCTTGCGTCTCCTGCTCGCATCATGGCACTTCAATTCATGAAAAATTTTCCACAAGTCTGAAATTTTATGCTCTTTCGAACGGCAACAGTCAAATTTTTGCATTAGATCTTTAAGTATGCTTACATAGGGGCCTCATTATTTCGTGTTACCCTGTATGGATATTGAGTACGTATAAAACTGTACCTACCGGAACGGTATCTAACATTGAAAAGTACTGAAAATCATTTGTAAGCTGAGCCCGTCTGAGAACGAGTTTGGATATGAACGACAGCCCCAGTGACATTAGTCTTAGACATAGATCGCAATTCACGACGTCTCAACTATTGGCAGACCATCCATCTATTAAACAGATTAAAAAACAAGCTAGATATACTGTGAAGCTTTCACGCTCAAGCAAACAGCCAGATGAACATCAAAATATGAGCGAATTATTGTCACGGTCTCACGTTAAACTGATATCAAATAAGAGCCGAACCTTGTTATCGCATTCTTAGCAAAAGAGAATAGACAGATACAAACCGTACTTATTCCGATAAAGGCGCATGCGCCCTTTCACAAACTAACGTATAATATTGCTGATACAATGTCAGAATACGAAGTTGGGGTAAACCCCGACCCCGCTACAACCCTAATTAAGTACGTATAAAACTGTACCTACCGGAACGGTACATAACATTGAAAAGTACTGAAAATCATTTGTAAGCTGAGCCCGTCTGAGAACGACTTTGGACATGAACCACAGCCCCAGTGACATTAGTCTTTCCAACCACGCCGCAGGTCAGCAAAAAGATCAACCGATTCCTAAACTCTTTCTTCAATAGCAATGGAATCACTAGACTCAAGCTCGAGTTGAAATTGAAAATGAGAGTGACGTAATTTATTACATCAAATGGCAGAACATAAATCCCCAAGTTGGCACCCCACAGCACAAGGGTAGGGATGGAAACGAGAACGATAGAGCAGCCCGAAATGGCAAGAAGGACGTTGATGCGTTTGACTTCTTTGCGCATTTGAACTCCTGTTGCTCCAGTTATCTTTGACTTCTTTCGGGCGGATAGAAAGGCGGCAGCCGATTGACAGAAACCGAGTAAGTGACCTGAAATTCATCAACAGGTTACTGATATGTTAAGAAGTTGTTCGACAAGATGCACTTGGCTAATGCAATGTGCTTGGGTACTCCTTCCCTCGAATGCGAGTCACAATGTAGCGACAAGCGACATGTTGCGCGCCTTGTTGCGTAGTCACGACTTGTCGCGCGAGACAAAAAAATGCCCGACGACAAACTTCAAAAATTTGGAAGTACAGTGCCGAGCGCGTGGAGTATTCGGTTCACGCGTTACCACGCGAGGTAACACGCAATGTGCGTGGCAGTGTTTTACAATAGCCAAAAATCGGTTTCACGCAGTCTCGCTTGACAGTTCTGTCACTTCGCGTCATATTAATTAGCCACCATTTGCGACCGCCACATAGTCACTGCGCAATTCTCCTTATCGTAAAGCACTACCACGCAGGTTGCGTGTGACCACCATGATAAAGCGTGAAACGAATACTCCATACGCTCGGCACTGTATGTCGCTGCCGCTCCGGTTTGTCACGCGACAAAATTCATTTCCGTGCGGTCCTGGCGAGAAATAGCGCGTGATAATCATGAACCCGTGTCAATGTGTTTGCAATGTGTTTTCAAATGGAGCAGCCGCTTTGTTTGTGTTTCGCGCCGTCTTCCAAAAAGAAGGTTGCTAATTCTACGATAACGTTTTATCGCTGGGGGCGTGAAATACGGCGGCATTATCACACCAAATTTTTTGCCGCTTGTCACGCGTCGCGTATTGTTGCATTGTGAATGGTAGTTCAGATGGGCGCTTTTACTCAATCTGCCGTAATCTTCCCCCAGCCGCTAACGATGTCACTGCCTACCTCTCTGTTTGTATATTAAGAACTCATCAATGGATATCTTTTGAGCTTGTAAACACGCAGCCCCGTCGTCCACACTCTAATAATTTATGGGTGTCTTTATGAGACAAAAGTTTTGGAGTGGGGGTCGCAAGAAACTTTCAGTTAACAGAGTAAAAGTGTTCCCACTCCGGTGGAAGTTACCTGAAACGATGACCAATCGATGGAAATCCAAATATGTGGACGAGTAAACTCCCGATCCAGAGCAGACAAAGCTGATGACATTGTTTCCAATTGTAACAACTGCTTCCACATAGCCAACGATCATTCCAATCAAGACGAACAGAAAACTAAACAGTATCAGAAGAAGTCTGTGTTTGCTGGTGAAACGAGCCTGAAAGCAAACAGGTTTGTCTTCCTAGTTTTCGTTGCTGGGTCAGGGGAACATTTCCTAACTAAAACCTGCAGTAAAGACAGCCCAAACGGACCTGCAGTGAACTTATTTCTCAGACTTAATTATCTAATTATTACTAGAGGTGGGCACGGTGGGATGGGGGATATCCTCCCCCAGGAGTCCAGATCCCCTGGGATGTCAAAAGATTGGAAGGAAAATTTTTTGGACAAGCACTGGATATAATGGGGAATTGGAGACCGCCGCGGGTGATATTCCCCCAGGGTCAAAAAGGTTTGGTACTAAATCCCCCCTTGGGGTCAAACATTACCCACCTCTGATTATTACCCCTCTAAAATACGTTGAACCATAGGCATAACCGGCTATGTCCCACCTACACCCCCTCTGACCCCATCTCAGGGTGTAGCTAGCTACTTCCGCCCAACCACTGGATAAAATGGTCCTTTGCCGAAATGGACCACGTAGTAGCGTTTTTTAAATATTTTGTTTGAATTTCGCGCGCGTATTTAGAATTTTGGCGCCAAAATATTGACACGATAGTGGAAAAAATGATACGGTAGCTGCAACTCGCTCCAGAGGGCAGCCGGTCTCAGACCCCAATTACACCTATGCGTTGAACCCAGGGCCAGATTAAACTAATCAATAACTGTATGTTTTGCACGCGTTGTGCCGCGTGACG
>JAQGCX010001554.1:0-10725 GCA_034700205.1 Plectus parietinus
CTGTTATTTTCCGAAAAATTCCTTTTCAAAAAAATAATAAAGGAATTCCGAAAAATTCCGTTTCCGATTGAATTTTAGTTATTTCGGAATTCCTTTTCCTTTTCCGAAACAAAAAATTGAAACAGGGCAAATCCTATGTTCAAGTGCTTATGGGTAGAATACCTCCATGCCCATGTCTCAAAGGAACGTAATTTTATCGAACCTGGCTACGATGAAAATTCCTGTCAAAATGAACAATGTGATCGATGACATTCCGCCCAAAACAATTCCAGTCATTTTGACAGCCGGATTGCACACAATCGGAGTGTATATTGGTCCTTCCTAAAAAATAATAATTAAAAATTTTGCGAATGACAATATGAACTTGAACCTGTGAAGATAAATGATATCCTTAGTTGAGGTGATAATGATATCATTATTATTATCAGAAATTAATTATCAGAAATCAAATTAATGATATCATTAATTATCTCATTAATTATTGCCCTATTTTCACCGCTAAACGATCAAAAGAGATCGCAAAACTTTTGATTAAGTGCACTTTGAACAGAAATAATCGTCTGCAGAAAATAATAATAAAAAACTTATTCTTGAAATTCATGTTGTGAGTATAATAAAACCGAAAAATTTTCAATATCATAAATTAATGATATCATTATTATTATCTATCAGAAATTATATCAGTAATTAATTAATGATAATGATAATGATATCATTATCAGCTCAATTAATGATATCATTAATCTTCACCGACTTGAACCTTACAAACAGAATGGTGAAATCAGTAAGATGGTCACATTGGCCTTCGAAAGTTCCGCTGTCGACAGAAACCGACTTGCAGCCGTCTTTTGACCAACTCATTGCATTCCAATTGTAAAAGGACAAGTGATGCAAACCATGAAGTGGAAGCGACTGCCCATTTACTTTGTACATCTAGATACAATATCAGACATAGACTCAGTTTGCGTTGTAGCGCCGACTTCAGTGTACTGTGTTTTGTAGGTGTCGGATAAATTCCTTAGTGGGACACTCTAAATTTCGACTATTTTTTTAGCTGAGAAATCAATTTTGATCAACATTTTTCTGGCTTAAGCTGGCTTAAAATAACTCAGAAACATGATTTTTCATGGTCACAGAAACTGAAATTAGCATTGTTGTCATAAATTTTGAATTTCGCGGAACAAATTTGCATAAGCTTCCAACTGGGACAGTTTTATACAGTAGAAACCAATTTTTTCTAAATGGGACACTTTTATACAGTAGGAACCAAATTTTTCTAAATGGGACACTTTTATGCAGTAGGAACCAAATTTTTCTAAATAGGACTCTTTAATACAGTAGGAACCAAATTTTTCTAAATGGGACACCTTTATACAGTAGGAACCAAATTTTTCCAAATGGGACACTTGTATACAGTAGGAACCAAATTTTCCTAAGTGGAACGCTTCTCGTAAGTAAGGTACCTCATAAGTGGGACGCTTTTTGGAGGTCCCTATGTGTCCCACATAGGAAGTTTTCACTGTATTCGCATTATTGAAATGCTGACATACATAATTCATGTCGTACTTGATGGAGACCACAGGAGCTGTTTCAGATGGGTTAATTTCTATTGTACCATTAGGTCCGAGCACTGTTGCCGTGACTACGTGTGTACTGGGAAGTCGTTGAATGTTGGAGAAATGAGGAAAATTCCGGAAGTTCACCAATTCGTTGTACGAAGAGATTTCGATTGCGATAAATCATGAAAAATAACTTGGTTGCTGAAATATTTGTGATATATGTATTGGTAGGTTGCAGATTTTTTTCAAACTCTGCAGAAAAATAATGTTCATCTGATTCATCTACCTCACAAAAAAAAGAAATCGTGTTTTTTGCACTTTTTATAAATGTCTAAATTTTCACCCAATACGGTGTTTAATTTCAAAAACGCTTGAAGAAACAAGAGTGACCATGCATACATACCGTTTGCAATTTTGATAGCATCCATAGTTAGGCTGATCGAAACTTGTGCATTTCTATGCGCGTCAGGCGACATAATTTCAGAGTACTGCACAAATCCTCTGCCATCAGCGCCAAAATCGCTTAAACCGTTTATTGTATGGCTATCTCGATCCACAGATTGTGCCACGATTGCAATATTGCTTCCGTTCAGATATATGAAATTTCCTTTTGTTAGATCAGAATTTGTGACCAAATTCACAAATGAATAGACGATTCTAAAGTAGCATGCAGAAACTATTAGGTTGGCTAATAAGTAATTGCCATTTTATTGTCGACATTTAAATAAAAAAATCCCAAACTTTTGCACCTCTACATCACACTCAAATAACTCGGCCAAAATTCAACCATTGAGCTGAAATTTGGTTTATTAGTTTAAAGAGTAATAATGAGAAAAACTCATACAACTGTTGGCGGGAATTCAAAGGTTTAGCCAACCTAAGAACAGTTCTTGAAGTAAACCTTTGTAATCCCGCCAACAGTTCTAAGAATTTTTCTCATTTTTTGATATGTTGTAGCTTATATCATTTTCTATTCAAAAAGTCTAATATCAGCTGAAACGGCTGAATGCCACCAAAATCAGCAAGGAGCTGGACACAAGCCAGCAAGCCCTTTCCAGCTCCTTGCTGGTTTCTGTGGCATTTAGCCCTTTTCGGGTAAAAAACTTCATGACTGCTTGATGCTCAATATTTGATATTTTCTGAAACATGGGTAGACATAGTTGTGAAAAGTAATTTTTTCATAATAAAGGAAATGACGCAATCAGACCAAAAGAGTTAAACCATAGTAAAAATGCATGCTCTACACGATGATATAAACTAAATGTTTCACGCGCACAGTTCTGGTACAGTTGTAAGAACTTTCCGGACAACCTGATATTAGCCAACGTAATATATTTGACGTCAATGTGGTACAGACATACACAGTGTTCATGGTGCTGACATGCACAATGTCCATGAACTTATAAAGAACTAGCATACCTGTTTGTCGATTTTTTCAAGCTACCATTATCTTTGTCAGTGTCACTAGCGTTGAATTTTTGAACGTCCAAATTAAGTAGTTCATCAACTGTTTTTAAAAAGAGGTCGAAGACCTTAAATTATACGATAAGTATTTCATTTTAGTTATTTAATTTTCAAGAAACACACTTCAACTGTTAGGTTCATAACTCGGGACGCTCGATCGAGGATTCGAGAGACCAAATAGATAGTTTGGCCGTCTAAATGCTGAGTGTTGTTGCCTCCGATGTCGTTTATTGTATCATTAAGCGCATTTTGGGCATCTGTAGCATTGTTGAATGGTTGCTGTAATGAAACATTCACGACTGGTATGAACAGTCAAGATTAAAACCAAAATTTTTTTTACATTCAATGTGTTGTTCAGATCTGAATTGACATGTTCCGTAACTGGGTCAGTTGTTGTTGGAGCCGCTGTGTTTGGAGTTGTTGTTAAAATTAATGTGACTGGTGATCCCTGGATGCTTTCCCGGGTTGCATTATTACCGTTTGTTGAAACATTTTTCGTTCCTAGCACAGTCACAGTGGTTGAATCAGAAGTTGTTGAGTCTGTCACAGTGGTTGAATCAGTGGTAGATGATTCTGTCACAGTGGTTGAATCAGAAGTTGTTGAGTCTATCACAGTAGTTGAAGTTGTTGTTGTTGACTGTTGTTGACCAAGCTGAAGATTCAGCGCTAAAATTGACTCTTCACTAGAAATCTCATGTTCAAAAGCATGTCAAATAGAAAAAGTGCTCACAAAAAACGAGGACAACCACTTGAAAAGACAGTATCATTACAGCGGGTCTGCACAAAAGATGAACAGGAATAAGACACGAAGAGAACTTATTCTCACACAATATGTGAAGTAAAGTCCACTGTGAGTTATATCAATATTTATTGTATATGGTGACGAGCGAGCGCTATCGCTTCATCTTCTGTAAATTTAACGCCTTATGGTTTCGTAAAACGGCACTTCCATTTGACGCACGCGTCTTCTTTTAAGATACCCACGTTGGTATGTGAAAATTCCCACAGGTGTTTGCTCAAAACAGCTCAGAACGTGAATAGGCTCCTGATCAGTGTACAAAGGCCGCGATCGATTTACTTTGGCGAAAATATACGAGCAATCGCACATTGCTGAGATTCCGGCACCAGTAACTTTATTTTGCTGAGTGAAATTTACAGAGTGAGCAAAGATATTGTAAAGTACTTTTTTCGACCTTTCTCAGCGCAGGGTTGACCAAATTAGACGGTTGATAGCTCATTTGATAGCTCGTAGAAAAGAAAAGACTCGTAGAAAAGAGTTCCTCATATTCAAAGAGTGCTTTCAGTCAAATGTGAGTGTCATGTTACTGAATATTTTCAGAAATACATTCTTGATAATACGGTTTCTATTTCAAGAAAACGCAAGCGTTATGCACTTTACTGCGTCGTTGTGCATGTATAATTGGTAACAGAATGTGCAAAAATACAGAGTGAACAAAGATATTGTGATGAACTTTTTTTGGACCTTTCTCTGCGCAGGGTTGACCAAATTAGACGGTTGATAGCTCATTTGATAGCCAGTTTTCCGAGAATTTATGCTGGATAGGTGCCGAAAAATTTCCGGCTCACACTTAAAGGAGCAGGTCCATTTACCCAAAAAAGCGATCGTTAAATTTTTATGGGCAATTAAACGTCATAGTCAACACGGGTTTAATCGGTCCTAAGCAGAGTTGTGCCAACGGCGAGACCTAAAGATGGGCGCAAACGCAACTTCTCGTGGCGATAATTATGGAGGTAGCAAATGTACGAAAGGCACTGGCGAGACCGCACGCTTCAAAATGAGCTCTTAATCGCATCATTTCGACCAGTTTTGGCCGAGATAAGCAATTGTTTAGGAATTAAGCGGTGCCGCATAAGGGATGACCGTAGGGAAAAGGTAGCGCGCGCGCATCATTTTGACATTGTTTTTCATCAAGTTTAGCCTAAATTGGTAACTTACGGATTGGTTTGGTACGGCTTTACACGTGCGAAAGTGCTGAAAAGTCGCTTTTTTGGGTAAATGGACCTGCTCCTTTAAGTGTGAGCCGGAAATTTTTCGGCACCTATCCAGCATAAATTCTCGGAAAACTGGCTATCAAATGAGCTATCAACCGTCTAATTTGGTCAACCCTGCGCTGAGAAAGGTCCAAAAAAAGTTGATCACAATATCTTTGATCACTCTGTACAAATCTCTGGTCAGTCTCTTTTTGGACAATGAAAAATTGGAATTTGACCACAAAGGTCTTTCTTTAATTATCTTTCGTTCTGTGCCATTTGATATCATTGTTCTTTGCGCGGATTCCATTTCGTAGACTTTTTTTAAGTCCGTCTTTATCGGACAATGTGGGTTTTGTGGTTTTTCTGTCACCTGTCTTTTTTGCGATCACCGACCCATTCGAGGTCGTTGTTGACTGTGAGGCGGTGCATTATTAGTTTTTCACGCGTAACCCTGCGATCTTCAGTGGACAGCGGAGTGATTCTGCTGGTGGCTCACGGCGCTTCGTTGGAAACGTGCACTCGGCAATTGACTGGACACGCGCCGCGCGACACACCAGAGTTCTTCTCCATTCTCCACCGCACGCCGTACCTCGCATGTGCACAGGCGGCCGAGGACGCCGCGTCGAGCAAGTGGGCCGTCGCCGAGTCGCCCATCTTGCCATTCCAACACCAGCAGAACGCCCCGTACGACTGGCATCTGCTAGTCAGCGAGGTCCAATAGTGCCTCTTCGTCGCCTTCTGCTCCGGTGCTCATTTCCGTCAACAGTCGTATTATGCACCCGATCGTCAGAGGCAGTTTCCGCTTCCAGTCGTCTTCTTTGTTGCTTACGATCAGTGTTGCAACTTAATTTTACTAGTTAAGCCAATGAAGTAGGAACCTGATTATCTTTTGCTTGTTATCTAGGTGGTGAGCACATTTCCATGGCAACGAGTTGATCACTAAGGTAACTAGCAAAAGATGATCAGGTTCCTACTTGATTGGCTTAACTAGTTAAAATTAATTGCAACACTGATTACGATGCACATCACATCACAGCACAGTATTGTCTCAGTCGATTGATTCCGACCGCAGATTGTTGCATTGAACGTTTCTTCCGATGAGTGAACCCCGGCATTGCTGCTTACGTTGTTTGTCGATATGCATCGACTGTGATCATTATTATTGTTTGACATTTGATTGACTCAATTACTATCATTTTACATACTTATGGCTCGCGATTCTCTTTTGACAATTCGATTTCCAGTCTTGTGTTTCTTGTCTGTTTCGCTACCACGGATATCTATTTATTTTCATTTTACCTGTTCAAATGTTCCTTCGCCTATTGAGCCAGTGATGGTTTGTAGTTTTATACATTCTTAGGCTGATTTTT
Source organism: Plectus parietinus (assembly GCA_034700205.1). Lineage (NCBI taxonomy): Eukaryota > Metazoa > Nematoda > Chromadorea > Plectida > Plectidae > Plectus > Plectus parietinus. The sequence goes on from JAQGCX010001554.1 coordinate 6,389, forward strand.
AGTGGTTTTCGATATTATTTTTCGTTGATTGAATTGATATCATTTCCTTAGCATTGTACATGATTGTAACAATGTTTCTATGGACAGTATTGGGATCTTCTATAAATAAAAAGAACTATCGGCGATTCCGATTCACTGCACTTTTTCAATTATCGTTTTATCGACAAGAAGACGGACCGAACTGTTTCCGGAGACGGTTGTAATAGTGTTTGACAGAGTATATTCGGCGCGTTCATCCAGTGTGATTTGTACATGTTCCCAATGCATGGCAATCCGTCTCTGCCCTACGGTGTGATTGAGAAATTGGAAGTTGCCGGCTGATTTTGTTGCACTGTTTGTCATGCGACGTGACGTGTCTTGATCTGACACGGTTGGAGGATTTATTTTGGGGAGGTCTGCGCAAGAGGTAACGATGGTAGTTGCATTTCGACCATGTGAATAGCCGTGCTGAATGTCGATGACTACAGCACTCGTCGTGTATGACCGAGTGGACCGTCGGACACAACGGCGAGGCATCCCGCCGTCTACGGCAAGAATAGAGACCAAGTGGGCCAACGGGAGAAGAAGGCGCTGCGAACGGGCCCCATGAGTAAGTGCCCTTTTACGATTAGGTGATGGGTGGCGCGTTTTTCGGAGCAACGGTTCAGGAAAGGGATGGGAGAGGCAATAATCGGGCGACGACGGCGGCCTTGTCGACGTTTGTTCGGTCAGCGACGGGCGATGAGCGCAAACAGGAGGGTTGGACGAGAGTGGGACTAGGAGGTGCGCTCGAACGGGCGGACGTTGGCCTGCGTCTAGTCCGCGGCGCGCTGCGTGTTTGCTTGCGCCCGAGGGTCGTCGACTGCAGAGCCTCCGACACCGCCGTCACTTCCCGCTTGGGTCAGTTTCCAATTGCGCCCCCGACTGGCGAATCGCGAATCGCCGGAAACGCCCCGAACTGGGTAAGGCGCTCCTCTCGACGCACAATGTGAGTCGACTCGTCTGCCGACCGCCATCCGTCCCCAGTCGCCGGTTAGTGTGCAACTCCAACGCCACGACCATCGCGTCCTTCGGCGTCGCCCGCTCTCCGTGCATCTTGCCGAGGCCATCTCACCGGCACCGCTGCGCGAGGTTCGTCGCTCGCTTTGTGCCGCTAATGAAAGCCTTGAGCGGACGATCATTTTCGCCGATGCAGTGCGCGACAGATGGCGTCGCCTTTGTCGGCGGTGTCTGCTGCGTCCGGCGCCTGCTGCGTTCGCCGTCCGGTACGGTCGACGAACGTATACATCGGCGATTGCGCTCGCCGAATGATCGCTCATTTGGGCCATTTGTTTGGTCGGTCGAACACGATTTGGTTTTTGCGACGCGTGCAGTAGCGCATCGGAGCGACACTCCACCACGTTCGTTTTCCTGGCCGACATTGGGAGCAGAGGATGCGCGCGTTTTCCGCGACCTCGACTTTCTTGGATGAAGAGCGTCGCCTCTGTAGCCGGGTCGTCAGGCCGATCGGCGTTGTCTTCCATCAGCCGTTTCTTTCGATCCGAGCGATGATCGCCGCCGTCAGTTCGATGAGCGCATCGATTTGCGCGGCCGTCTCGAAGTGTTATCGGGTCTCACCTGGTGGTACGCGCCGACCATCCGCATCTATCCTCGGCCGCTACCCCGTTGTGCGACGTTGTGCGCCGCCGTCGGCGAGACTTTCTATTTTCCATAGAATGATTAGATGCGGCGAGAATGCGTCGATCGGACATTGGCGACGGTCGCTGGTTCGCGACAGAGGCGTATTGGACGCGCACGTTCCGTCCACGGCGCCGTCGCGTTTGCTTTCCCGACGACCCGCACTGTTCGCATATTGCTTCGTGTCTGTCCCGCGGTCACTCCCTCCGTTGGTGAGCCGCGCCGTGGCGACCTGCGCCTCGACCCCTGTGCCCTGTGCGCTCAGCCGTTTGCATCCGTTCGGCTGCGGTTGAGCAAGCCGTGGTGAGGAGTGAAGGCCGTCCATTGGTGAACCATTGACGACTGACGGACGCGCGGACGACCTTGGGACGCCGCATCATTCATGCTCATGGCCGGAGTGCGCAGTCGGGTTTGGCTGCGGACGGCGATGGTTGTTTTGCGAAATTCGCATTCGAATCGGCCGACGACTTTGAACTCGGCCGCAAGACGCGCGTTAGAACCGGATTACAGGACGAGCGGACCGCCCCGTCAGTCGGACGCGTCCGTTCCTTCGCTGCGACAATGCGCCACTGGCAGTGCGTAGGACGGAGTCGTGCGTTCGGCCCCTCCGTTCGCTACCAGTTGGCCGAGCTCTTCGAGCGGCGCCCGTCGAGTGACCGGTCGGCTCGCTTGCTCGCTGGCCCATCCCCTCTCCCCATTACCACGCCGCGCGTCGTGCGGGCGGCTCCACCGCGTCCGCGCTGCCCGATCCCCGATGCGCGAAATAGAGCCTCACCGATACCAATGGCCGCGCGGCTCTCATTATTGTGTCCGTGCGCACTAATAATAATCATCGTATGTGTACAGCGTAGTGGACGTCGTTTCAGGCGGCGCAATCGACAGGGCGGCGTGTGGCGCTGCCGCTCCACACTGCCATGCCGATTGAATACGGGCGGTTCGGCTCGCCGCCACGCAAGAAGAAGACGTTACGCGTCGAGAAGCCCAGGCAGGAGATTAGCCACGTTCTCAAGTATATCGTGTTCACACTCAACTTTGCCTTCCTGGTGCGTTGAATGGACGATTTCTTACGCGTGGGCTGCTGATCTGTGGGTATTGGATTGGCGTCTGTGTGCGCGGTCGCAAAAACGGCGTCGGGAGGTGGCGGTGGACGGCCGATGTACCGGCGTCGTGTTCGTTGTGGGTGCGTCTCGTGACGGCGGATGATGGTCCTCGCGACACACATTCCCGTCCGTCGCCATAATGGTGCTCGCGTGAGTCGCCCCAATGCGCGGCGATGCTCAATCTATCCGACGACACCGACCAACGGTATCAACGACTCCACATTGCGTCGACCTGTCAATTGAACAAAGGCTTTGTGGTCGTTTGACTCGTCGAGGTCGCCGCCCCGCAGCTCGGCGAACGTCGATGGGCCATCCCGGGGTGCAGACGACACGGCGCGCCCAACTGTACGGTGCAATTACTCTCAGCGATCATCTACTCCTGCAGATCGCCCGAGGGGCGGGGGATGCAATTTGGAATCGCGCGGTAACCTGTTGCAAGTGTCGTTTTCAGCGATTTCGTATCAGAGCAGAGAAGAACGTTTTGCTGACTGTATTGTGTGGCTTTCAGCTGGTGGGCGTGACATGTCTGGCGCTGGGCGCGTACCTGTGCGCGAAGGACCTGCGTGCGGTGGTGGAGCTGGTGGATGTGGTGCTGAACCCGGCCGTCATGCTCGTTCTAGTCGGTCTGATCATCGGTATCGTCTCGCTGATGGGCAGCGTGGGGGCGTTGAGGGACAATATTTGTCTGCTCAAGTCGGTACGTTGAAGCGCCGTAGCGCCATTGTCCGCTTTGTGTGTGTTGCCATTGTTCGCGCACTGAAAGTGTTTCGCGCGTATTTCAGTTCGCGCTGACCGTTTTCTTCTGCTACATTATGCTGGTGGTGGCGACATTCGTCCTATTCATCCTGTTCTATTCGGACACGACCGAGGGACTCAGCGCGCACAGCGTCTTGCTACACTCCATAAAACGCTACCATCAGAACAAGAATCTGGCAGATTTCATCGACTACGTCCAAGAACAGGTCGGTCTGCAAATATTTTGCGATGACTTATCGCGTGGCGAGGGGGGTGGTGTCGCTGGTGAGCCGTTGATGATTGGCCCTGTTGACCGGACCGGCGCTGAAAGCGGCGCCGTCGACTGCGAACGCGGTCAATATTGGTTTGAGATGCGATGGGTCCCTTTGTCGTGTCAACAACGGCGCCATCGCTCCGTCGGTCGACCATTGTTTACCGGAAGTTGACCGACTGGCTACTAGTCGCCTGTAATACACCTGACACGACCGCCTGGTCGTCGCACGTTTGCCAATGCCAGCAAAAAACCATTTTCGTCCCACTTTTACACTTCCGCGATCTACGGCCCGTCGCCATTCCCATCCCGTACGCCACACCACTTTAAAACCAACCTCGTTCCGAACGACTTTGCTACTGCGATTCACGCACTCTAAGACGCGAAATTGCGATCACTTTGGATGAATGCGATATTCCATCGCGACCACGTGCAGGATTCCACACTCTAAACCCGCGGTGGACTAAAGGGCTGGGCAGACTTCAAACGGCCCGTTTTAAACGGTCCGTTTTGCGACCAATTACCAAGAATAAATATTGCGTGATCAAGAATATATAATTCATTCTTGGTAATTG
>JAQGCX010001555.1:0-10724 GCA_034700205.1 Plectus parietinus
GAGGATGGCACCATATGCCACCAAACTTGACACACATAATCTCCAAAAAATTGCCGTCATTTTGGTATATGACATGCTCTGAGACGATTTGTGGTTGCCGTAAAAAGTCGCCTGTTTTTTTTTGAATCACCCTTTAGTAGCAACACTGGACGGCGCTTACTCCACTCCCTCAGCTACAAGTAAGGCTCCTTCGCAGTTTGTTTTTTACAGTTATCGACTTTGGAACAACGCAAAATATCTTACGTTGATGTTCCTTCCTGTACTGGTTTTCTCAGTGGCGATCGTTTCTTACGGTTATTTTCAAACGAGCACAACAATCACACCAGTCTGTTTACCACCAGCTGCGTACTCAACGAAGTCTCGTGGGCTTTGGATTATTTCCAATGTCGTTATTGTTTTGTTCGTCTTACTCGCCTATGGAACAGCGCAGTACAAAGTTCGCGCTGCAAAAAACGGTTCGCATAATAATTGTTTCCTTTTTGGTTTTAGTTAAAGATGCGGTGTCATCCAGATTATTCCTTGGAGAACTCGTGGGCACTCTCAATCCAAACCATAGATCGCAACAGCAAAACAAGCTAACGAAACTCATCTAATTCTTCCGTGTTTGAGACAAAGAAGTTGTTTGCCACGATATTTAGCGATCATCGCAGCTACCCCTTACCACTTGCATTCATAGGTATTTTTGGGGTCCGAGGTAGGGGGAGGGGGTGGACTTGCAAGTACTAGGGTCCAAAATTTGAGGGGAGGTCGTAAATTTGCATATGCAAATTAGGCTAAATAACGGTATATTTGCGCGGAAATTCAAAAAATTAAATTTTCACCCAAAATATCATATTTTTTTCGGCCTTCGGTCGATATACGAGAATGAATCGGGAAACTCCGCCCACTTTGGATCGGTTTGGGAGAGGGGCCTAGCTCCTCCCCCAAGCGCGCCTATGCTTGCATTTTATCCAACTGCGGGCTTCAGCTAACGAAAAACCCAACAATGCGTATTGTTGATGCTGATACTTTGCAACATTATTAGTGCTGCCACGGTACGGGAAACTTCCCGTACGGTACGGTACGGTACGGGAATTCCCGGACTCCCTGTACCGTCCATTCCCGAACGAAAAATTTCCCTTACTTTCCCGTACCGTTCATTCCCCAACAAAATTTCCCGGACATTCCCGTACCGTCCATTCCCGTAGAAAAGTTCTTAAAATTTCGTTCTTGACGAATGTTTTACAAAGCCATGGGTACGGAGATATGCTTGATCGCCCGCTGGATCGCTGATGACAGCATCGGTTTGCTTGCAATAGTGGGGTTCGGTTTACTTCTCTTCAGTCAAGCCGGACTTATATTTGCAAGCAAATATGTTTGTTCAATAATGTAACAACTATGTAGGTTGAATAATGTTACATTATTGAATTTACCATTTTGACAAATCAATTTCAGATGCTACCAGCACTGAAGAAAGCATGAAACATGCAAAACGGCTGCTGAACTCACTAACATGCGTTATGGTTATGTACACGGGCACTTGGGCACTGACTATTCTGGCACTGGGCTATACTCAGGTTCGTCGAGAGACATCCAGTTCACAGCCACGAATGCAACATAAACTTGGGCGAAATTGGTTCACTCCATTATTTCTTCATTGTATTGTACATAGAAAAATTCTGCTTTTGGCGAATACTTATATTCAGTGCCGTCTTATAGTGCAGTACAAAGAGGACATGTCCTCGGACCCTCGACCTCAGATCCGAAAAGGGGGACCCCGACGACACCTTCAAGTTGAAAGTTTTTGCATTTCAAAGGCAATAGAAGTCATAAACATTACCTCCAAAAATCGAACCCCATTCTATCTAGTGCTTGTTGACCAACAAAAAAACGGTATTTTTGGTCAAAATTTGAATATTTTGAATTCCCGCCCAAGAAATACCTTAATTTTGTTTAATTTGCATATGCAAAATTCCCACTCCCTTTCGGATTTTGGATTACAAGGGCCTCCACTCTCGTTTTGTCCTCGCGCCCCAAACACTCATAAAACGACCCTGCCTATGTTTAATAGTAAAACAATTGTGATATGATTGTCTAGATCACATTGTTTTGCAGACGGCTCTCTCATCTTACTCGCAAACTCGCCAAATCGAGCTGCTGGCGGGTTGGTTGGTGATTATCAACTCGAGCTGCAATGTGATCATCTACGCCTGGCGCGGACAAGACTATCGGAAGGCATTCGTCAATATCGTCACATGCGGAGTTTACTACTTCGATAATGGCTTCAAAAAGAATGGCCCAATCACGGCAAATACCGATCATAGAACAAAACACAATTCAGTTTCAATTGTTGTTCCGATTTGCAGAACGACGAATTATTCAATGAAGTAAATCAGAAGTGGACACCTGCTGGGGGGCACAGGGGGTACAGATTATACCTCGCAGCGCGTGAATAAAAACCGACGCTGCCAGCAAAATGGCAAACGCGACGTTTGTTGAGACACACAATGATAACGGGTTAGTAAGTTGCTATGGCGACTAATGTAAAACGCGTCAAACATACGTCGCGGCGCTCGCGTCCCGTCGCCATAGCAACCTACTAATCCGTCGTCATTGTGTGTCTCAACAGATGTCGCGTTTGCCGTTTGACTGGCAGCGTCGGTTTTTACCCACGCGCTGCGAGGTACATTCTGTATCCCTTGTACCTCCCCAGGTCCTTGTACCTCCCCCACCTCTGAACTGAATACTTTATTTATGAGCTGAAAATGGCCTGAATACAGTCTAATACAACCTCCAACTATGATCTAAATACAGTAATTATTCAATAGGGGCGCATGTGCTTTGTTTTTGATCGCCTAAAAATCCTAAAATTGCAACGGTTTTGATATCGCTTTGTTATCCTGTATTCGCAAAATTCATCAAAAAAATTGAAATGAAGTCGTGCGAAACGCTTTTCAACGTCCGATAAGCAAAATTAACGAATAATATTGCTTTCTCGGTGTCTGAATTCGAATTTGGGGATGCGTCCTTATTGGAGACTGCGCCCCTATTGGAATAAATACGGTAAGTGACCACAACTATGCTATAACTCAAATTTTTCAGCACTGTATCGTTGTTTGTGCTCAACTGTAACTTGCGAATGTTGTTCTTTATTGCGACGAATTTCGTGCACGCATACTTGAATTTTACTGAGCAGATCATATCGCATTGAATAGTCGGAAAAATATTCCGTTAAATAGACTAATGGCATTAAAACAGATACAGACAAAGAAACGTTTATACAGGCAAAAATACATGTTTTATTCAGGTCCGCTCTAAAATTCATCTTTGATGGTGTGTGTGAACCGTGGGTGTGGTGCAGGCTTAGGCTTAGGCTTAGGCACTGACTAGAGCAGCAAACAGCGCAAAACTGCAAAATTATATTCATAATACGAATCTTTTCTGTGTGCAATCTCAAACAGAAATGAAAGAAAGCAGCATTTGACCTTCACTTGAGCAACAATTAAAATTTAGCAGTACCATAATCATCAGTTTAGCTATCAGTTCTAGGCAAAATCTTCGTTTCCATTTTAGCTTCATCTTTCGATGTTCTTGTTCATTAATTATTCATTTATCATACGTGCTTTTTCGTATGACAATGGTAGACCATTTTATTTGTTTACGTATGCGCAGATAGAAACAGAAGCGTTGGAAATAGGAAACATATATATTTTCTCAAACAGTGCTCTACAAATCGTCTTACTGGAAAGACGAACACGAAATGAAAGCGAAATGCGAAGAACAAAAAGAGTGTTATTTTTGCTCGCGATTATCACTTCTGCCATCGTTCTCTATTGCAATAATTCATATTTCGGTCATTTGGTTTGCGAAGCAATGGAAACCTCCTTTCAGCAACTTAAATTCGTAGAAATATAGTAAATAGAAAAAATATATTTTCACAAAGATTGTTGGAACAAATGCTCTCGGACAAATTTGGACCATTTTACAACACACTTCAGGAAGAAATTGTTGAGCGTTTTTTCTTCTGCAAAATAAGGGAGTACTTGACCTGTGCCAGTAGTCTTCAAACCTGACTCCTGAATGTTCCCATTTCTCCATTTCTCTAGCTTTTCAGCGGACCCTCCGATTTCGACGAAACTAAGCATAATTTTAGAGCTCTATAGACCCTACATGACTGTATTAGTTTCACTTTGAAAGCCGCTTGCATCGGAAACTGATTGGTGAAAAACCGGAATTTTATCATGCTCGCTCAACACACACGCTCGTGTTTGAATAATTTCGTCGCAAATGCAACAATAGGATTGAGACTCGGGTACTGGGTACTGAGACAAATGCAAGTTTTAACCCCCAAACCTCCCTCCATAGCTGTAGCTGGGGGAGGGGATTAGGGGTGACCTAGGGCGCCGGGATTTTCAGAATAGGAGGCCATGGATCTCTTATCATTTTCGGGGGGCTGGGGCGTTCCACGCCCAGATTTTTAGAGATAAGGGTCCCCCTTACCATTGGTCTAGGGCGCAAAAAATCCATGGCACAGGCCTGCTTACGTACTTCCAATACTGTGAAGTGCCAACATCATGTTTCGTCAACAATAAATAACAGCAATGTCCACGTCAACGAAGCGTGGGACATTATTTTGCAGACAAAGAGCGCTAGCTTTAAAATTTATTGCAATCGTTGCGCAATCGATATTACCTTCCGCTGTTATGTCCGCAAGCTGTTCAACTGTTTCCATCCTTATTATCAAAAAGCTTGCATTATTCGAAATTCGAATAGAAAAAATTAAAATAAGGACAATGAAAGATGAGAAGGGAGTATTATTTTTGCTCGCTATCATCACATTTGGAATCGTATTATGTGTTAACGTGTTCGCTTTTGAATCAATTATAGCACATTTTAGTTTAAGAAGCAATGTGATGCAGTTGTCAGCAAAGAAAATTCGTGAAATTTTCGCACAGAATGGAAAATTCAGATATTCGCCGAGATTCCGCAAAACGCTTCAGGAAGAAATTGTTGAGTTGCTTTTTAAAATCAAAAAAATTACAGACATAACAATATGAAATCGGAGAATTATTTGAAGCAGCGCTACATCCTTATTCCAAAGTATCCTAAATGAGTTTAAGGGTTTTTCTGTACTATCCTTGACTCTTATCAGGGGATTTTAGCGTGATTTTGGCAAAAAATATTATCAAACGCTCACGAAATCCAAAAAAATTGATGCATTGTTTGCGTCTTGCTTGAGGGTACGGTCTTTATATTTCAAGCAAAACTATTAAATAAATTATAATATGTAATTGGTCAATATTGCAGGCATATATATTCAACGGAACAAACTTCACTTGCGACGCTCTTTTGAAAACAGATGAAAAATCTGTGAATTATGCGAAAAACTGGGTTTATGATTCAAAATTTGCCAATGAATCTATTTTGCTCGAATTACTCGATGACTGTTCGCTATTCAAGCGACGTTTTCATTTTCCGGACACAACACTGACACAAGAAGAAATGGACTTTCCATTGGCATACGCTATTATTATCTATAAGAATCCTGAGCAAATTATTCGAATGCTTAGTTCGTTTTACTGGCCACAAAACCTCTATTGTCTAACATACGACACAGACGCTAAAGATACTTTTAAACTGATTATGAATAAAATGACAAAGTGTTTTCCGAACATAATAATGCCAAAGGAGCATTTCAAAATTGAGTGGTGTGGGTATGGTGTGCTACAGGCTGCTATTGGGTGTCTTGAAGCGCTGACGGCAAAAAATGATTCAAAATGGCGGTATTTTCAATATATAAGCGGCACCGATCTTCCGCTAAAGACCAACCTTGAAATGGTTAAAATATTCAAAGTATTAAACGGATCATTTAATGCAGAGATTTACCCTAGGCTGGAATACAGATTCAAACCGAAAAAGTCACCACCTCCTGCTAACATAACTCTTTACGCTTCTAGTTTTGCTGCAACTTTTAGTCGAGAATCAGCTGAAGTTGTTGTCAACAACAAAATTTCGAAAGAGTATTTTCAATGGCTAAACGGAACAATATGTGCGGACGAGTCGTACTGGTCAACTGTTGCTGGAAATCCGAAAGGTACTCATGTTAAAAAAAATCTTTTAAGGCAATTTCCAATTTGGAGTTGTATTCATTTATACGTGTACAAGAATTCAGGAATGGGACTCAAAGAGCGGGACAACTCATGAGCCAACATTTTCAAACTGTTCGATTCCAACCTTGCGATATTTTTTGCCAACAAAACATCAAATTTAAACGAAAATTTCGTACCTTACCCAAACTTTTGAACATATTAAATACGACTGCCATTATCTACAGTTTACTCCAATTTTTTAGCGATCGACATGCCAGGAGGCTTTCCAGGCGAAAAATGGTTACATGAGTTAAGAAAACTGACCAAAAAGCCAGCAATTGATGTCTACTATATTGCCAGATACCAGGTTTGGAAGAGTGTGCCAGTTAGAGCATGTCTCGGTAATATTTCCTGTTTTAACATTTCAGCCATAGCTGTTGCAGACCGGGGATGGGGGTATCCCCCAGGGGTCTTGATCCCCTTGCCTAAAAAGGGCGTGTAGGATGAAATATTTTCTCCAAATAGTGGCGAAAAAATATTTGGGACAAGGACTGGGTAGAATGGGGTTTTGGGGGCCGCCGGGGAATATTCCCCCGGGTCGAAAATTTTTGGTACTAAATCCCCCTCGGGGTCAAACCATGTCTATCTCTGGTTTAGAGGGAGTACCCCCCTGGTCAGGACCAACCCCCTGGCTCCCCCACCTCCCTCCGGAATTATTTTAATTTTTTTGACATGGAAATCTCGACACGGGGGGCACCCCTCCCCTCCCCTCCCAGCCAAGGTCCAACCCCCCCCTCCAGCAGCTACAACTATGATTTCAGCACATCAAATTTAGGCAAACATACTTCCGGTTCCTGTGTTTTTGGCGTCAGAGATCTGCCAACTCTGGTGAAACGCAAAGAATTGCTTGTTCACAAAATGTATCTTGACTACCAACCTGCAGCATTTTTTTGTCTCCTTGAAAACCACGCAAACAGAACCTATTCTCAAAACGCTTTCGACACCACATTTTATTCTAATTTACCTGGCCCACGTTTTCATCGTGCATTGGACAAAAATAATTTCAAATTTTTTATACAGTGAAAGTCGTGTACAGAAAGTGAAAGTCGCTATACCAATAAATCGACTATTACAAATTTACAATAAGTCTTATTAGTCCCGTTCCCTATGTTTTGCGATATTGGCTTACAACACGTGAGCGATATTGGCTTGTGATATGTGAGCGATATTGGCTTGCAATATGTGAGCCTATAATCGACAATAATCGTCTATAGCAATAGGATTTTCTCAGATATTGTTGCAAATAGATGACTTTCACTGTTTATTCATGATGACAAAGGTGCCGTATTTACGGAAATAGTAACACGGTGATTCGACTACTAATTCGACCCACCTCCATAGGTGTTTTTGGAGGGAGGGGGGGGGTCAACCCCCCCCAAACCCTGACCGAAGTGGGCAAAATGGGTGAAATTTTGTTAATCCCCCTCGCCCGCCGAAGGCGGCCCAAAAAATTTGCATAAGTACCTAAAATTCATGCAAATTTTATGCAAATTTTTTGGGTACGGCATGTCCCCCCTACTTTTCGACTCGAACACACCTCTGTCAGTATGCTACCGAAAAGATGATATGTTTTTCTTTTTTTCTATGGAAGATTGCACATCGATAGAGAAGGAGTATTCCAAACAGGACTTTAAACTTGATTTCAGTTTTGAATCGGCTTCTTAACCTTATTTTCACTATTAAATTGCGCCCTTTCAGTTTGCAAGGCTCGATGTGCAAAACTACCACGTTGCACCTTATATAAAGCGCTTTTACACTGTGGAGGCTGTGTGACGGTAAGCGGTTATGATTTATAATATGACGCTGCTCTATTATCAGCAGCGTAGGACGCTGCGTAGGACTCAGCACATTGAGTCGAACCGTCCACGAAATTCGAAACCCCCCTCCCAATCCTAACCGAAGTGGGCAAAATAGGCGAAATTTTGTTAATCCCCCCTCGCCCGCCGAAGGCGTCCCAAAAAAATTAGCATAAATTAGTATAAAATTACGGTAATTTTGGGCGGGAATGCCGTAATTTTATGCAAATTTAATACAAACTTTTTGGGTACGGCATGTTAGCCCCCCCCTACTTTTCGACCCGAAAAAACACACCTCTGGTGGGGGGTTATGGTGGGGGGTCATATAACCCCCACCGTGCCAAAAATTCAATAGTATCTAATGTAAACCTACAAAAAAACGTTTGCTAACCCCCACGTCTTAGGGTTGCCAGGTTACTAACCCTCTGTGGGAGGTTATATAACCCCACCGCCCAGCTCTGACTATGACCGTCCAAAGACGGCCCGAATATCAACTACCATTCAATTGACAAAACCTAGATCCATATCCATTCAATGGAGACCTATTATTAACAAACTAAGGCAAAATTTTGTGTAAATGGGTACGAAAATGTTAGCGATCCAAATTTTTTTTGTCTACCTAGTTAGCAAGTTCAAATTCCAGTCTATAGTTGGAGTTTCAAACACTTTTTTCACTCGCAACCCTACGGCCACCTCTGCCGCAGAATACAGTGAGAGCGATAAGTATCGACATCGCTCGCCGCTTGTTATGTGGGCGTTTAGTATGGAATGTCATTGTTATTGGCCGTGCTTAACTTTATCTTGTGCTGTACTTTCGTACTTTTTTTACGAGGCATTCCGTATTGAATGTAACAACAGGGCTGGCTGACATTTTATCTTGTGCGTCGTCTCTCTTTCGTTCCTTCGTTATGGGATGTAAATTTGAACGCGAGCAGATTATAAAACTGTGCTAAATCATCGCCTGCTGAGCTCATTATTTAACTTCGAATGAGGGACAAACAAGACCAAAGTGGTGACGCATGAGCGAAAGTTCGAACTTTCGATTATCTGCGCGCCGCTTCGTGTGAGCCAAGCCTGATTGCAATGTTTGACACCGGTTTGAGTGAAGAGGGGCCTGGTCGAGCTGGGAGGTTAAGCGGAGCCGATCGCTCGACCGACAAAAACGTGCCCCTTTGGCCGGGGGCACACCTTCCAAGCTTAGGGAAACGAAGGCAACGAGAGACGCAAGCAGTTAACAAAAATACCGACTACCTATACCGTATAAAAACCTTAAGTCACAAATGCGAAATGTGATCCAAAGAGGGAAAAGGGTATGGATACTCAGCAACACACGCACAATACAGTACACAAAACCGCCCCAAAAATAAGATAATGGGATAGTGGGTGGGGCGTCAAGCAAGGAGCGATGATATCAGAGCGACTGGCGTTACGGGGGGTTCGGTTTTATACAAGATAATTAGGTACTGTACAGACGAGGGGACTGGTGCCAATAAGGCGCAACAGCCTTCGTACTCGGGTTCAGAATTGGGCGGTATTACTTTTCCCACTGTTAATTTTTTATCTTTATTTACATAATATTTTAATCAAAGTTTCGAATTTTATTTGTGAAAATGATACTTCCTAAATATTCCCTAAATTCTTCAGTCTTTCGGGGTGGGAGGATAAAGAAATCAAAAAGTTGGCCGAGTTCTACAACTCCTCCCCCACTCCTTCAGCAGTCCAAAAAACGCGCGGTGCATGACATTAGTGGCAAAAAAATTCGTTGCGTAACTCCTCTTCGCCGACCCCAAATTCTGCCCCCAGCTTCACGTAGTTTTGTAATATGAAACAAAATGCAACGCCAAGGTGGTACGGTCGAACCTGGATAAGTGCACAAAATGCGTATCAATTGTTAAAGCACACGCTACCGCACAAAGAGGCTACGCAGTTCTGCGTAGTGAGTTTTCATGTTGGCGTGTGCTCAAACAATTGAGACGCATTTTGTGCACTTATCCGGGTTCGACTGTAACAGTTTTTGTCTGCATTTTGTAAGCTCGGCTGTGTTTCGACAAGGTAGAAAGACGACTAAGTGCTTAAGTGGTTCAGTAGACGAGCGAACAAAGCTGCAACTTTTATCATCGCCAGCATGTTTTGCATTAAAAATCGCTGGCGAACAACGTGGAATAGCAATATAACATATGATACATTGCCACGCAAGTAACTTACCGAATACTTACTTTCTGACTTCATCAGAGCCTATTTTCGTACTTCATGTATAATTTGAAGGTCTTCCTATTGTCATGCATCGACTTTTTGAACAACGATATACGCAGTATGTATAACTTTGGCTTATAATCCTCATCAAAGTTTGATGAAAAGTGTTGGTTGTAGAGTGATTCAGAAATTTTGCTGCTGTGTCCAACTTCCTTGCATCTGTGTGAGATGAAAATTACCCACAGCATTTTCAGTACGAATGGGATATCCCCACACGTTAAGCAAGAACCACAATGCGAATTTGAAACTACAAAATGATTCGAAGTTTCGAAGTCTCTGAAAATTTCGAAGATTCGTAGATTTGGAATGGTTTTAAAAAAGTTTATAGCGGCATTGTGACAGCGCGCGACTGCAGAAGTGACGAAGTTTCGTAGCGCCGTAGTTTCGAAGTCGCTAGGTGACTCTCGCTTTACTTCCCCTGTACTTTGACTGCAGATGTACAGTGGCGGACAAAAAACTTCGAACTTTTGTTTTTGTTAAACCGCTTACAGAATCACATAGAATGGTCGTATAGCCGTGATTTTGGTGTCATTTTGTAGAGCAGTTC
>JAQGCX010001556.1:0-10723 GCA_034700205.1 Plectus parietinus
AACACGACCCCGACCCCACAGATCGCCTTGGGGTCAACCCCGACCCGACCCCGACCCCGCAGGTCAAGTCAACCCCACAGGTCAAGTCGACCCCGACTCATCACTGACCTACAGTAAAGTTTTAATCATTGCGGATTCATTCACAGTTTGCATCACTTTCTATTTACACAAATTATCATACAATAGAGTATATAAATAGTCGAATCACAGGGGACACAAAGCAACCAATATGTACATTGACATTAGAATAGCGCCAAATAGTGAGCCAGTTTGGTACAGTAATTCGAGATGAGTATGTTATTCACAGACATTTTAATATGTAAATATCAACTGGATGCAGAGCACGAGTTGAGAGGAGCCGGCACAGAAGCATGCCGTATTTGGGCGCATTTGATGAGAGCGATGTAATCCGCGGAACGCAGCAATTTAAATGATCGATTTTGCGATTAAGGCTGTTGAAAGGCATCAGCAGTCATTGCAATCACCTGAAAAAAATGGCTGAACGTTAGATTCTTTTGCGATTCGACAAGAAGAGATAATGCTCTCGTACCCAGCTTTGATCATGTCAATGAGAATGTCGTACGACGTGGCTTCTGCGACATTACTGTAAGAGTGCTTGAGCATCTCAAGTTCGGCAGACATGGTTGACACGCCCGACGATGAATACCGGTGATTGAATACGTCGGTGGAGCAAAGAAGGATGAATGAGCGATTGGTGATTGGCAGTCTTCAAATATAACGACTGTGAGAAACGAGTTCACAACGTTCACGTTTGCTCCCATTCCTTTTGGCGGTTTGTGATCATTGCTCCAGTTCATTGGCTTGTTGCCGATTATTAGGAAACCATTAGGTTCCAATTCATTGAAGAAATGCCGATTATTAAGAAATTCGTGGGAAATTACGAGTATATAACGACCGTGAGGAACCAGTTTACAACATGCACTTTTGCGCGCGTTCCTGCGAAGTGCGCGGCGAAGTGCCGGAAATGAAAAATATTCGGTTTTTGATCATCGTTTCAGTTCATTGCCTTCATGCCGATTGTTTTGTTGAAGACGTTGACGCGAAAACAATGTTTAAATTCGCCTTCGGTCATTTTCGACTGCCAATAAATGTCGGACGATTTTTCAGGTTTCTGACTAACTGACGTAACAATCTTATTCCGCACGTGGTTCCTGGTCTAGTTTGCCAAAATTTCTGGGTTCCGACGACGACGTAAAGATGACAGCGCAAAAGGATGGGAATGTGAGAAGGCGTGGATCACGCGTGACTCTCTCTCTTTCACTTCTTGGGCACAGTAGTTGGCGCAGTGGCAAAGTAAGAGACAAAGGAACGACGCAATACGGGATCGTGTTAGTGGCCGAGATAAAACAGTGCACATACATTGCATAAAAGCTTGCGTCTGCTGTGTCAACGACCGATAAAGCACTTAATGTGACCCTGAAGTGAAAAAAATTCGGTTGCGATCACGAAAAACAACTTGGTTTTTCTCAATTCGTCACGGTTTTCGCAAAAAACTGCTTTGAAAGTGTAGGTGGCTATAAAAGTGGTTGTAGATTAAAGTTAATACATTTTGTGTTGCCTGATCAGGTTCGAAAAAATCATTATTTATATATTATGTGTTCAATACCGTAGTTTACTGCCCCGCCGAGTCGCCGATTTTTCGACTGTAAGAGTTTCCGAGTTGGCGTTCTGCCAAAAATTTGTTCACACACAAAATTTTTCGAGTGGATGTGCACTGGTCAGGGACACAGGACAGGACAACGTTCATATTGTCATATTGTCTATATTCTCGCTTTTTGCTAGCATAAATCAGTGAAGTAACGATGAAAGATCTTCCGTAAGGTACAAGAAACATGGAAACTGTTCATTTGACTTTATATTTAAGGGAAATTTTCTTCTGTGTGGGAAGAAAATAATAGCACACGGTGCCATTATTATTTCAAGCCTCTGTAACCGGTGCCACTATTTCTGAAAACGGTAAACAACATTTCGCATCATGTACAATGTTCTTAAATTTAATCTTTCGGAGATGCTCTTGTGAGCTGTTTCTTTTCTTTAATCCCCATGACATTCCTTAGAACATCGTCAACTCGTCAAGAGAACAGAAGCAGTGAAATAGCAGTTAATAATTGAGCGTCTTTCAGTGCTATACAGTTTCGTTTCGTCGACACGTGCCAATATCTGCACTCAGTTCAAATTCCCGCAACAGGGGCGTGCGGAGAAATCACCAGTAATGCAACTAATTGTTAACTAGTTAAGCCAATGAAGTAGGAACCTGATTATCTTTTGCAGTTACCTTGGTGATCAACTCGTTACCATGGTGATCAACTCGTTGCCATGGAAACGATTTCATCACCATAGCAACAAGCAAAAGATAATCAGGTTCCTACTTCACTGGCTTAACTAGTTAACTAGTTATTAATTAGTTGCAACACTGGAAATCACTCTTCGACGCGGTGACGCGGCGGAAAATTAGGGGCGTCCCTTTCTCGAAAATTATTTTTGTTGGTTGTGCTTGTGCATGTTCGCTTCGACTGGCGATGTGCTGCGCTGTGTGAGAAGTAAGATTAATTGTTCACAATATTAAGCCCTTTTACTCAGTGAGAACAACCACAATAAACAGATTAGATATGCGTAAAATATGTTACTATTCAAAGAAAAAGAAATGCACAATACAATATCAAGAAAGGAAGCATGAAAGTAAGCCGATTCTGAGCAGTGTTGCAATAACTGAACTTCATAATCTTAGTTAAGATTAGTAGTTAGTTAGTTAACTTAGTTAGTAGTATGTTTTGAAAATAACTCAGTTAGGAACATATAGTATAATGTAAAAAACTTATTACTTAGTTATATTGTATCGACTACTAACTCATTAATGAAGTTAGTAACGTAAAAATAATTTGGTTAGCAATTACTTCGTAATTTGCGAAAAAAATAACTTAGTAACTTAGTGCAATTACTCAGTATTTACTAAGTAATGAAACAGTGATTTAGTTTTATTGCAGCACCGATTCTGAGTGCGAAAGAAAGAAGCAAAATATGGATTTCTGACTGGGGCCTATTTCACAAAAGAGTTGTAGAGTTATAAGTTGTAAATTGTAAGTTGTAGAGCCGAGAGCCGTTGCCATGGAAACAGCCTTCCGACGCTTCCGGTAGAAAGTATGCTCGTTCCACGTTAAGTCAGGCCGAAATTATGCTTCGCGGAACATCCCTTGGCATCTGTACAAAACATAGGTTTTTGATTGGTTTAGAGAAAGAGAGAGAAAGGAGAGGGAAAAAAAGGGGGAAGAAAAATAATTAATTATTAACCTAAAAATTAAACCTATCTGGACAAACTTGTTTCGCCCTTAGAACGACTATACAAGTTTGCCAGCCTCTGGGCAGGGCTCGTCAGTAGACGACCCAGAGACCTCCTAACTGCCCTAAGCCTGTGCTTACGAGAACTACTATGTTGTTGACTACTATGTTTTCTACGGGTGTCACGAGATGTTTCACGGAGTACAAAGCGTGCCTCACATAACAAAGTTGTTCAGATATCGGGATCTTTGATCTGAGCGCAGGGAGTAAAACCCGGAGATCAACACGTCATGACGCGCGGCTAAGGCAAAAACTTACATCACTACATGAAGGTAGGAATATTAGCATCACGCTTCATGAATAGCTTGCCATTTAGTAACGGTATTTGAATAAACCAGCTTTCAATTTTGCTGCGTCAGTCGGAGACTCGTTCTACATGCAGCGCCAACGGCTTCAGCTTGGGTTGCCATGGCTTTATTTGCCGCTCCTGCGTTGTTTATTATCATATTCAGACTTTTTCGATCTTCGAACTTCCGCGCGATTTGTTCATCGGAAGCTCGGCCACGTATTTAGCTATTATACTGATTTCATTGAATTTAGTGTTCGAGTCCAGCATTATACTTTGTACTGCTTAAAATAAAAGAACTGAAAATTTTCGCCTGAGGCGCTAAATACTAAAACTTTTCGCATGCGGGGCTAAAACCTGCTAAAATTTTTGCAATTTTTGAATTTCTGTCCAAATTGTTTTCAGATTTTTAAATTTTGTGCTAAAAATACTGCTTTTCGGGGCCTATTTTTACTGTTTTTTTCTTTTTACTGGCCTATTTATGAAAATCGGGCAACCCTACGTTTAATTGATTCCACTACTCTTGTAGACGCTGACCAGGACCGTTCTAACTTAATCAATAATTGTATGTTTTGAACATTTCTGGCCTCGTGAGTCATCAAGCCAGACACGTTCAAAACATATGATTATTGATTAGGTTACTACAGCCCTCACGATAACATTTCTTTTATACCATTTCCACTTTAATAAGGACACTTTCCAAACCTAACAGGACACTTTCCATTTATGCTTTTCCATTTATGCAAAATAATTATGCTTTTTTATTAGTTAAGTAGAATAAACTGTTGAGAATAAAATGTGTCCTATTTGAAATGGAAAGTGTCCTGTTTGGTTTAGAAAGGGTCTTAATTACAGTGAAAATGGTATATATCGAAATGTCTGTTGCAAAGGAAGAAAATGAAGCCAAGTGCACAATTTGTTGGCAATCTGAAATGGACAAAAACAACCCATTGGTCAACAGTTGTAAATGTCGGTAAGGTTCTTGATCATCTTGTTCTCAATTTTCAATGATCATTTCACTGTTTTGTTTGCCTATTGTTAAAAGCGTTAACTCGTTTTCTCCTTTCAGAGGTAGTCTGATGTGGTATCATCGGGATTGCATGAAAACGTGGCAGAAGCATGCGAAAACATTTCAGTGTCCAACGTGCCTGGCGTGTGTTTCGACAACTGACCAATGGGAATTCATCTTGAATAAGATTCTCGCATTCATTTGCTTCCTACTCTCCGTTTGGATGTGGTGGTGTGAGAAGTTTGAATTTCACTTTCAAACCAATGTAGTAGACATAGCCCTGTATACTTATTTGTTCCATGCCACAATTTCACGGCGCGTCATTGATTATTTTGTAATTATAATCATCCTGTGGTTTTGCTGTTTTTTCAAGATAAAGTTGATGATAGATGCGAAACTGATATTCATGTTTACTGTTCAAATATTGCTGGAAATATTGAGGTAATTGTTAAAATTCGACTGCAATCGGTCAAATATAACTTGTTTCATTTGTCCTGATCTGCATGTACAGAGCTACAATAATATGATACATCGAAAATTATATATGGGTAACCTTACCTGAAGCTGGGGTATGCCCATTTATGGCCAGGCAAAATTATATATGGGTAACCTTACCTGAAGCTGGGGTATGCCCATTTATGGCCAGGCAAAACATTTAAAAGCACTGAGTTGGAATGGTGTTTGCGAAAATAATGATTTGGCAATATTTTGGCGGTACTTTTAAATGCAACATTGTGAAAGATCATCAATGAGAAGAATATTATGTAATGAATGCGTTGGTCAAGAAAATGAAAAGCTAAAAATGAATTTGCTGTTCCACTGTCAAACTCCACTGTTTGCAG
The DNA here is from genome assembly GCA_034700205.1 of Plectus parietinus. Classification (NCBI taxonomy): domain Eukaryota; kingdom Metazoa; phylum Nematoda; class Chromadorea; order Plectida; family Plectidae; genus Plectus; species Plectus parietinus. The sequence goes on from JAQGCX010001556.1 coordinate 5,495, forward strand.
GGGTTTTTGCGAGTTTTAAAAGGTTTTTAGGGATATTATTCTGTTTCAAGGGGTACTTTCGAGTTCGCAGAGACATTTTCGAGTTTCAAGGGGTAATTTCAAGTTTGCAGGGGTATTTTTGGGAGAAGTGCGTTCACAATTTTGCAAGTCATTATTCGTGCAGTGTTAAGGCAAATTGTGGCAAACCCGATAGCATAAGATCGTAAAACATGATATGAGTCCATTTATTTCTTAAAATACGATATTTTTAAACATTCGGCATGTTAATCAAGTGAACAGTGGCCGAGATATTCACAAGCCAAGTTGAAAAGACAAACACCTAGTTTGTCCAAATCGAGAGGTTTTTTATTGGTGAAGACCATATTGTTTTGCGATTGGTGCTGGATCGAACTTATCGCAAAGACGGTAATTCACTTTGAACAGGGTGTGTTCATAGTTCAGATCCCAGATTTTCCGCAAGGTTCTTTTTTCCACATCCAAGAGGAAGTTGCTCCCGAATAATGCGGCGTTGCGCGTGGAGCAGTTGGGTTACCGCTTCCACAGTCGGCTTCAGCGCATTGATCCCAGGACTGAACGGTTCCGATGTGACCTTTGTATTCGATCTCGATATTGTAGTACTTGTGTGCGTTCCAGTCTCACAGGAGTATGGACACAACTGGGACATTGGAGAGAAATCTTTCAGTGGTGCTACAGTAATCCGCTACACAGCCGATTACTGTAGCACCACTGGTCACTGATTACTTGGTCATCAGTTCCATCGAGGTTGTCATAGCCAGACATGGTTGCAACCTGCCATGCTCCACAAGTAGCTTGAGCTTGCAGAGAACACGTGGCAATGAGCAACGTGGGAAATAGAACGCTGAGCGTTTTCATTAGCTGTTATATTCGAAAGTCAGGAATAACAGTCAATGGCATACTTCATGTTGCACAGAACAACATTTTTGCCGTTCTACAAGTTCAAGTCAAGTGATGTTATTTACTGAGACTGAATCATGTAGCTAAGTGATCGAATCATGTTGTGCCAGAAAGAAATTCTGTTCCTTGAGATCTCATCCCGGCTGTTGCGCAGTTGTCCCGTACTTGTCTGTGCACCATTTTTTGACCCCGCGGTCATTTTGCTCCTGAATCATTTTCAAGTAATAATAATTTCGTGACACATATATACAGATTAATACCTAAGGTTTCTGATATTTCAGTTGCAGTAGATGTCGCTGTAGTTGTAGGCGTTGTTGCGGTACTGGTTGTAGTAGATGAGCTTGTGGTGGTTCCTATAAAGTACTGGCAAGCGACGGGTTTCGCAGGCACATCAAATTGCACTCTGTAATCATGTTATGCCTTATATAGCTGGAAATTTTGCAAAATGAATACAGTTGGCTACGCGCAAAGCGGTTAATTTGTGCGCACATTACGCACACGGTAATTTGATGAGCGTTGACCAGGCTCAGACGCGGAGTACAGGAGACAATGGCGGCTAATTATCTCCTGGCTCCGCGGGAGTCACCCTCAGCTTGAGTCAACATCAGTGATGTTCACGGGCCGGCTCAGACCCGGAAATTTTGTCAAAAAAAGTCCGACCCCGCCCGGTCAATTTTTTCAGGCCCGAAACTCCATAACATGTTTTCGTTGCTAATATACCAGCAGTCACCGAACGGAATCAAGTGCATTAAATTATTCGTGGATAATGAATGAAATATTGTTTTTCTGTCAATTATTCAAAGGTTATCAAAGTAAACAAGTGTCTTCTATGAACAAAGTCGACGGCGGCGAAAACATTGTAGCCAGACAGATTGGTGTTAAGTTATCAAACCACTCGCATTGAAACAAATATTATGAATGGTCTGGTCCAACTACTATTGAACACTGCACTTGACATGCACTTGATATTTTGTTGGCAATTCGAAAACAGTGTTAGTTGCAGCTCACCATTTACTTCCATCCGAACGCAATCATGTGCATTAAATCTGTTTGTCAGTATTTGGACATTGGTGCCATTCGCTACTGCGGAACATTTTCGGCCCTCAATTTTCCCAGGACGATACACAGAACGTACACGCGAATCTAACCGTACCACTTTCCAACAGTAGCTTTTTTGGACCAGTCTAAATTTTGTTTCTAAAAATTCTTCCCTGTTTGGAGAAGCGTTGTCAATGTGTTGTCTGAACAAGAATTGGATACAATTTGCATTCCCGAAACCTACGAAGTTTTAGCAAAGGGACATCATGTTGAAACTCAGCATGCAATAGCTGCAAAATTGTTTGGGCTTCCGCGAAATTACACCTCTTACACGCGCAAAGTGATCTGTGAGTTTTTCAGACATCGAGTCACCTTTACTCAGTCATATAAAGGGCGCAAAAAACAAGTAAGGAGCAGCTGCGCAACAGCTGGGACGAGATCTCAAGGAACAGAATTTCTTTCTTGCACAATTTCTTTCTGGCATCTTCTTTCTACTTTTTAGTTGCCTAAGTTACACAGCAAATTGCTCTCTAGCCTGTTGCTAATTGTTCTCCGCTTCGCGCATAAATTCTGGAATGCATTGATATTTACGCGCGTCATTGTAACCACGTCATTTAATCTCGTCATTGTAACTGCGGGATTATTGATCAGTAGTTCGGTGATAATTCGTAATTCCGTTGTACCGACACATTTATAATTGTATTGTACCATTTACTTCTACTATTTACGTAGATCGGTGAAAGAGTGTACTGCTTAGTTATTATACCGTTGAAGTGGACAGTGATCAATAGGTCAGCAGTGTGTTATAAAGTCTCGGTAATTCTGTGTTGTGTATCTGAGGATCGATGTAACATCTGTGGCGTAAATGGAGTTGCATGTGTAACTGTAGTGCTAATAAAAATTTATTCTCAATCTCTTGTGTTCGCTGCACACCGAGACGATTTGTGAAGAATCGCTCTGGTCGCTTTTTGCCACTCTTTAAGTCTGCCCAGATCCGCCCCGAGTCAGGTCTGTCTCACTAGACAACAATTTGAGCGGAGCGCGTCTGGGCGTCAGGTCGGAACTCAGGGCGGCTACTCGGCGGCAGGCTGAGAGGGAGAGAGAGAGATACGACAATCAGTCGTAAAGAGAGAATGGGATAAGAGATGGAGATGGAGATGGAGACGGAGATGGAGACTTGGGACAGAGAAAAGTGGCTCATGGGTAGGACACGGGATACGGTAGTCAATGAAACGGGCAGAGCGCCTTGGACAACAACACATCACGCATCATCGAAGCGGATCCGGGCATCGGATCGGACTCAGAACGGCTCACTAGGCGGCAGACTAGACGGACGGACGACTACCCCGAATCACTGCTTCTCGCTTCATTTATCCTGCGGCGCTGGGCCTCGACGAGAGCTTTACACTGTCCGATCGATTGCACGACTTTCTGAACGACTGCCAAGGTTCAAATTGCATTCTGAAACACAGGTTGAGATTAAAGCAGTATGAATTGACAGTTCAGCTTTCAAGGTAGTGTCACAAGTTGACACATTGCAAACAAGAACAGATGATTTGTGATCACCAAGCCGCACAAGTAGAAGTTCGTATAGTTCGTGAAGAGAGAAGATGAGCAGCAGGGGCGTAGCCAGCGGGCAGGAGGTCCAGCCCCCCTCCGATTTTTGATATGGGTTCCCCCTTTGAAAATTTCCGATTTGCCCACTTGGAGAGACACCTGCCCCCTCCCCTTTCCGGTTTTCGGTTTTAGCTAAGCGCCTTCTTACCATGAACAAACATTGACACACTTACTGGGATGTCAGAAGTTCTTGGAAAATTTCGGTAATCTCCGAAATTTTCATCTTCGGTGGAGCTTTTAAATTTCAGCCAATCACGTAACCAATCCAGGTCAAGACCCAAACCCAGTTCATACGTAATTGACACCGCTCAGTAAGACAGTAAGTCTGATTGCTAAATTTTTGTCACTGTTCGTTTGTTCTTCGACAGATTTACGCTTTCGATTACTTCTTTCATCTCTTTCTTGTTTCATTTTGCAAAAATCTGTAGTTTAGCTACCATTGAAAGTAGAATGGACGAAAGAGAAGAATGCGTTGTTCTTTTTATTGGCATACATACTGAATGCCAGCCAAAGTGCAACCAAAGTACACTCTGAAACAATGTGACACCACCAGTGCAAAGGTACTTGAGGAAATGATCAGGGTTTATAAAAATTATATTAAAGCACGGCAGCACCCGAGCACGCGTCTAAGTGCTTCAGTAAATTGCCGTGAAACGACACATTGGACTAGTTTTTTTGCCAGGGAAAGACAATCGTCCGCATTTCACAGTCAATATTGTCTTATTGACTGACAAGTGACCAATCACTCGAACGGGCAGAGCGTATAAAGTCTCGCATTTGGCGCAATGTATCAACTAACGGCCTTCTCTCTTGCTCCAGCAACCAGATACATTTATCTCGTGAAATATGTTGCTGGTGCTAATATTTTACATCTCGTTTTATTGTGAAACTGCAGCATTCCCGAATCGATTGGGCAATAATGAAGTGCAGCCACATAATGGCTATGGTACGGTGTTTGCTGTAGTTATAATCGTGGCTTTACTGGATGTCTGAGACGTTCTTATAAGGGAAGACCCGGTAATGGCCACGTAGTGGCGAAAAAAATTACCTCTGCTCGAACCATTGGTGTTTTGAGGGGGGGGGGTGAACCCCCTCAACCTGACCGAAGTGGACAAAATAGGCGAATTTTTGTTAACCCCCTTCGCCCGCCGAAGACATCAATTAAATTTGCATAAATTTGCTTAAAGCTACGGTAATTTTATGCAAATTTATACACAATTACGGTGATTTTATGCAAATTTATGCAAAATTTTAGGCCAAAGCTATGTTAACCCCCCCCAACTTTTCGATCCGAACACACCTCTGTTTCCTCCCCCGCCCTTTTAAGGCGAGGTGACCTAGACCTTTGGGGGGTAGATATCCCCATCCCCTATGCCCAAGTCTGCAGCACCCCAAGTCTTCGGTCATTAATTGTCTGTTTATTTGCGCAACATCTCCCAAAATCAAACTTAAGTTTGTGCTGTAGATCACGCTGTTCTTATCGAACTACGTCGGACAATTTGCCATCGGTCGACAAATGACACAAGTGGCTGTGGTTGGCGTCGCCGCGTATGTTCATCCGCGAATCCAACTGAACAACTTCACTAACCTTGCTGATCTGCAAAATGCCATTTTGAATCTGGATCACTTTGGGGCCACTACCATTGAGCCGAACGTTAC
>JAQGCX010001557.1:0-10722 GCA_034700205.1 Plectus parietinus
TATGAGAGATTAGAGCATTTCTGTGAAGTATTAAGTTGCTGGTTTAGGATGTTTATAAATAAAATAGAAATATGTGGTTACTTAATTTGTGGACAGCCCCATTTTAATCGTTTCGCAGATTGTCTTCTGGGAGTAACCTCATCAAACAAAGTTTGCACTCGACATGTTCAACAATTTTTCAAAGCAAAACAACTTTACTTCATCACTCTGTAGCTACTGGTTTGATTTGGATATGACGCCCTATTTGAATAAGTAAATGTTACATGACATATCGGGGATTCGAAAAAAATGCTATCATGCTAGATGGATGCTTTCAATTAAAGAAGAGCAGAGGACTCTGATAGGCTGGACTCTGCTGAACTTGACATGTCGTCGATAAAGTCGACGACGGACAGCAGCAACGTCTTGTCAGGTTCGATGATCGGTTCCTCAGGGACATCGGCCACATAAGAATCCTCGCTCTCTTCCTTGTCCGGATAAACGGTTTCTGGAGTCAATTGCTCCTCTTGGATCACAGACAACTCTGAGGGCGAGTTCATTTCAACGTCTTCATCTTCAGGTTCTGGGGGCAGCTTCAGTACTTCTCGCTCCACAATCTGGTCAAGATTTAGGGTCTCGATCGCCTCCTGCTCCACGCCCAGTGATTTGGCCACCATGGACAGTAAATGGCCGACGGATACACTAAAATTAGCAATATGGTAATATCTTAGAAGCCGATCTGTTGGAATTAGGCTCTTCGTTTTTGTTATGCATTCTAGGTGAGCATGACGTCATCAGTTCCATAGTTAAGCCGGTCTCACCAAGATTGCATAACAAAAACGAAGTAGGTAATTGGCTCTAAAAATGTGCTCTTTGACATTACAACACAGAGGATAGGGGACGAAGTTCACTCATTATTCACTCAAGAATAATTTCACAGCATTGATGGGTTGAAGGATGCTTACTTCTCTGCTCCGAACTGAATCATGACATGCCGGACATCTGGCAACTTTCGTCGATGAAAGTGCAGCTTGCGAAGATAGTCGGACGCGACTGTCAATGCAATCGTTGTTATCGCCAATCCAGTGGTCAGATAGAACAGAGTGTAAGGTAACATTTCTGCGCTAAAAGATTCTTACAAGTATTGGAAAAGTTTTGTATGTTGATTCCTGAGTCCATTTCAAGTAATTCGCGATTAACGCGGACACCATTGAGTATCGACATGTAGAGCGCGCATTACTTGAAATGAACTCAGGAATCTGTGTACTAAATTTCCTCAATAGTATTTTGATGTACAAAACATTATATGAACTCACTTTCTCGGCCAGTAGTCTCCGAATCCAATCGTAGTAATTGAAAAAAAATTAAAGTATACGGCCGTGAAGAAATCCCAAGATTCCCAGGAAGCGATGAGTACGGATCCGAGCAAAATGTAGACGACCATGGTGAAGAAGAGCAATTCACCACTCGGTCTGTCTCTTGGTTCGTCTTCAAATTGGCTTAACTCGCTTTGCTTGGTGCGCAGTTTCTTTCGCATTTTCCGCCACGCTTGTCGGACTTTCTCCTCACACCATTGGATCGCATTCGAGATGTACTTTCCCATGTTTGCAATTGCGATCATTGTCAGTGGAACTCCAATCATTGCGTAAAACGAACAGAACACTCGTCCGTACATTGTTTCCGGAAGTATGTGACCGTATCCTGCAATTTGGCAACGATTGGGGCTACCATGGTAACAAGCGGGTTACCATGGTAATCCACCCTCGTTGCCATGCTATGACGTCATAAGATAATCATGAGGCCTACCCTATTTTACTGAAAAATTTCTAATTTTAGTACTTTTGCAACACTGCTAGCAACCAAAATGTGGGAGGGCTAAGCCTGGGGTTGGAAGGGCTCAATGTCAGTTTTTGTATGGTGAACCCCACTAAACAACTGGAATAAATTAATTCCATCTTCCTCTCCTCATCTGTCTGTTCAATTTCCTCCTGGCATATGTATGTGATATGTGATATGTATGCCCATGTCCAGTCATATGTATGCCTCGTTGCTTCCAATTAAATAAAAAGCTGATACAAGTACATCGAACAAACAAAACTAAAAAACATTCAAAATTAAGCTGATATAACCTAAACAACATGCTTTCACAAGAAATTTCAGTAGCAGCATACGTACCTGTAATAAGGGGAGGTTAGGAAGGTTGCCTTCCTCCGGGCCGTCACCAATTCTTCCCCTGGAAAATTCAAGACGAGTACCTCCCTAAGGGTAAAAACAGAAAAAACATATAGGTAACAATTTAAATATTAGTGCCATTTCCTCCTCCCCTGGTCAACTCCCCAGGGTCTGACCATGTCTTTCACAGGCGCATAGCTAGAAACGAAAACTGGAGGGGGGGCCAGGCGCCTCTCCAGGAAGGCAAATCGAAAATTTTCAAAGGGGGGACCTTTATCATTTTTTTTGGGCGCCCGAAAACCGGGGGGGGGGTGGCCAAAAAACCCTGGTTTTACAGATATGAATAGCAGCAATACACTTTCTCTCCCTTCCAGCAGGTTTTTCCGTCTCCAGTTGTGTCGGACCTGACTTGGTGTGAGTACGGAGCAACGCAAACTCCTTGACAAAACGGCGCTTTTCCGAACCATTGACAGTTTTCACTTGTCCAGCTTAAAAGTTTAGGAAGGTAATACTGAGAATAGGCATTATAATTCATGTAAAATCACGAACCTGAAGTAGATAAGCAAGATGAATGCAAACGTCAGTGTGCAGATGAGGCCAATAACGTAAAACCACTTGTGCTGAAAGGATAATGAAAACACAATAGAAAGTCATGCACTGATCGATGTTACATTTCGGTCAGACATGGGCACGAAAAAATGTTTGGGAGGAGGATGGGTTCCTGTCTGGGGGAGGATATCCCACCACTTTTCAAAATAACCTCATAATATTTAGTACAAATTTTCATAAAAAATGATAAGGGAGGACCCTTAGGTCATTTTTGTCCTTTTGTGTGAAAAAATTTTCATCCCTGACGATTCATTTCAACCGTGAGGGATCAAGGTCCTGGGGGAGGAGATCCCCCCACTCCACCCCCCCCCCCCATGCCCATATCTGACTTCGGTGTGCAGATTCATGCAACGGTGTCACGTGAATTCAACTCTCTAAATAAGGTGAAAAATTACAATTGTTGTCCGTGGATCGTGAGGGATCAAACAATTTCGTAGTGACCATTTTTTGTTTTGGTTTTTTGAGAAAAGCACTGAATAGAATGAGGTTTTTTCGAAAATTTGCATGATATCCCTCCCCAAAAATGGTCCATAAACCCGCTTGAATTTGCACGTTCTCTGCGCGACAAAAACAAAAAAATTAAGAGGTACAGTATTGCTGCAGGATATTTCAAACGAAAGATTTTTAAAAACAATTACATATCGACAAAGTTCATTTTGTTTTGCATATGGAGTTGACTCAGGTAAATTGAAAGTGAAGTTGAGAAATGTAAAACTTACACATGAGCTGGATGAACGTCGTGAACGAATTGGTTGGTGAACAGATGGACTACTCTGTGGCGAATTCGTAGTGAAGAATGTATTTTCATTTGATTCGTCCGTGACTTCCAAATCTTCGAGCGCAGTTGTTCTGGCAAAGGCTTAAATATAATAAAAGTTGACGAAAAGTGTTTGAAGCGAATAATTTTTTGAAGTACTAGAAAACAAAATAATATGTTGCTGATACATAAACTTAGAAACTGAAACAATTAACCAGATATGCGCCTGGGGGGGTATGGGGGGGTATGCAAAAATTAGTGCCCTCGCGGTAACTCGAACCAGCGACCTTCCGTTTCATAGTCTGACGTGTTGGCATTGAGCCACTACATCATTAATTTCCGTAGCGTAAAATGCGAATATATACCTCGCGCTCACCATAACCCCCCGCGCCCACGTCTGCTATCACTTCATTGTTGTAGCCATTCTCGACATCGGTTTTGTGGACAAGGGCAAAAACGTGTTGTCTTGCTCAAAGGACGGCACGGCTAAGCTGTGGGACTGCGGATCGGGCGCGTGTCTCGCCACGTTCAGTCCTGAGTCAGGTTGTGTGAACGCGCTTCACCTCACAGACTTCATGCATGGAGAAGGCAATGGCGATATATCACAAGATGGTTTGTTTCTTTCATGGAGATTGTTATGTCCTCACCAGAGGTGAGTTCGGGTCGAAAAGTTGGGGGGGGAGGGTTAACATAGCTTTGGTCTAAAAATTTGCATAAAATTACCGTAACTTAATGCATATTTATGCAAATTTTTTGGGCTGCTTTCGGCGGGCGAGGGGAGGGGTTAACAAAATTTCGCCCGTTTGTCCACATTTCGCCCACTTCGGTCAAGGTTTGGGGGGGGGGGGTTAACCTCCCCCCAACCCCTCCCCAATCTCACCTATGGTCCTCACCACTCACAGACTTCGCGAGAATGTAATACAGTATTTTAAGAATTAGTGATCCTGGGTCACTATTGTCTCAACCTCTGTATGATTGAATTTCAGTGACAAAAATTCAAGAAAAAGGAACATTTTGAATAAATTCTTGTAAAAAGTGCATATTATTTGACTTTTTGTTCATTTGACCTTTCCCAGTACAGAAAACAGCGATCCATGTGGGTTACTATTTCTGCGTGGGTCACTAATTCTTAAAATACGGTAATTATTTTTATGAACACTATTTACATTACAGATTGTGAATTCGGTACTGATGGAAAGATATTGGCACTAGTCACCGAGTCGTCTCACTGCTTTGTCTACGATCTGCGAACAAGAGACTTGGTTCGGTTTTCCATCACAATCTGCCATTTAATTGTAAATGGTATTGTTGTCTTAAGATTGCGTCGTTTAAACTGGACAGTGCGGGAAATGCCGTCGCAGTAACGTCCGAGTTAGGTTTGTTCTGCGGGACCCAAAACGGCACCATCGTCCGCTACGATCTCAGAGCCAAGTGAGCAAATTGTTTCGGTGAATGTCCATTTCAGTTAGAGTCGTTGCAGAGCAATTGTGGAAGAACGCAAATCCAACCGCAGTTTCGTTTCGCATTTGACGCATTCGACGCAACTTGGTCTGGTTGCATCCTACGGTATGCATCAAAAACTCACATTCAGGGCTGTCCTCCTTGCAGAAATGCTTTATTCGTGCTCACTTTCATAGTTCGTGTTCGTGTCCATGCTCTATTTTGTCTATTTTCTTGAATCGACGAGATAAACTTTTTTAGAAACAATCCTTATTTTAGTCTGAGTTCCCCGCGGGCGGACAATATAGCCGATCTAAATGATCGCGGGGTGTTCGTTCACCAAACGTTGTTGTTGTGTCGCAACTCGTACTAAGATAATCAATATTGTTTCGGACATAACTGACAATTAGGCTCTTCGTTTTTGTTATGCATTCTTGGTGAGACCGGCGTAACTATGAGCATGATGTCATCAGTCCCATAGTTAAGCCGGTCTCACTCAGAATGCTTAACAAAAACGAAGAACCTAATTGTTTTTGTTCGATCTGGGTTTTCAGGCGTACTTGTTGTACATATGATTCGTTGGATTAAATAAACTGATTGATACCTTAATAATCGCTTTGGAGAAGTTTTTATGTGATAGAGTATTCAAGCAATATTTTGCATTTCAGGTGACGGTACAGTCGCAGTGTTGGGCGACTCCCTGAACTCCGGTCCGCCCAAGTTCGAATTATCCGGTCCCGACTGCGATCCCGTACACGACTTCGCGCTGAACAACAAGTTCATCTTCACCGCCTGTCGTGATAAAATCATACGGAAATATACGCTGTCTGATTTCCAGGAATAACTAACGTTATTATGCAACGATTGATTTGTTGCCTTATTCTTCTTCTGTGAAAACTGTTTATTATTTATGTTCTTTTGAAGAGTAAATTGTGTCATTTCTACTGCATTATTGATTATTTTATTATCTGTAAATGGCATTTCAATTTGCTTGACCTTGCGCATATCCATCGTGTCGAATTAGTGATTGTGTTTCAGTGCTTTTTTCTTTGAGAACAGGTGGCATCTTCAGCTCAGACGTGTGAGCAAAACATTAGGGCAAAATGCTTCGCTCCCGACAACTAACTGGCCTTGCAACCTTCCATTTCAACAAGATTCAGTCAGCTCAATACAAGCTCATGGTGAAGAAAGATCGGGTATTTTCCAGTCAGTTTTTATTGATGCAAAAATATGGAAAATGTTCAGGTGATAAATGTTTCTGTGAAAACTCCAAGCGTGCTGGCATTGGAGCACTTTGACTTCTATTACGGTCCGATATTTGGCAAACAATGGCCCTCCATCAGGCTTGGACTTCTTTCGCCTCACAAGGTACTTTTAAAGATGATCTTTTCTATGCGCTACGGGTTCCATATGATTATCATTCTTTTATGAGCTCTTTTATTCATAAATTAATGAGATCATATCTTTTTGTTGAACCAATCACCAACTTTCTTGTTACAGTACGTCGCTGCATTGAACAACTTTTCAACGAAATATGACCGCAATGTTCACCTTATGGAAAATCTGGGCGCTGTTGATCTGCTGGAGACTTTGCGATCGCTGCGGAAAAAAAGTCACAAGCGACTATCTAAAGAAACGAGCCAGACAGGAACTGGAATTATTGAATCGGAATTCGTGCAGGCTGAATCTGGTGAAAGTCCGGCTGAGGTCAGAGAACGCGCAGAGGTAACGGATTTGGTCGTGGTTGGATAGATAAAGTTTGGCTATGATATGGTTGCCAGACGTCCTCCTTCAAGGAGAAATGTCCTCCTTTGAAGGGATCAAAAACGAAACAAGCACTGGATAAAAGAGACCTATCTTAAGCCTGAGCAAAAATATTCAAGAGGGAGGAGTAAGCTCTTTTCTCCATTTTAGCTAAAACCCAAAAAAGTCCTTAATACAAAAAACCTCTTGGAGCAAAAAGTCCTCCTGGCTATGATGCATATTGCGTGTAGTTATACTCGAAATTTCTTCAACGGTTAACCGGAAATTAAATGTCGTTTGAACAGAAACAAATGATGTTCATGAGACATCTCAATTTTTCGATTGAGTATCATTAATTTATATGATAAATAACTATTTCCTGTATTTGTCTCACAACGATATTAGCAGTGAAAATTCTTGCTATACGGTGCGTTCTTCAAAAGCAGTTAACCGTTGAAGAAATTGTGAGTAAAGACATCACCACATCGAAAGTTTTTCTGTAATGCTGTTAGTTGTACGTTTATCTCAAAATGAGTCATGGTAAATTCGGGAGGCTGCTTTGGACCAGACATGGGCACTTGGACTGTGTACGTTTATCCGCAGACAGTCAAATTCTCTTTGGAGTAAATTTATGCTGTCATCTATTTCCCTACAGCCCGGAATAATCCGATTTATGAACTATTTTCCTCACAACCCTTAAAGTTTTCTCACATTTTTAACCACTTGGCTGTCTAAATAAACTTGTCATTTTTGCAGAACGTAGAATTTCTCAACCAGAATGTAATGCGTGGCGAAGCTGGTTTGGGCGAATTCATGCCAGCTAGTAGAGAAATGACTCCAGAACAGCTCGAAATAAGTCGTGATCGTTTTGCCAAGAAAAGCGACGACTTGTCCGTTAATCTCGAGTAAGTTCGTTCAGAAAACTTAACATTCTTTCCTCTGATACAATGAGTACTGTTAATTTACATTGTCGTGAAACTAATTTTTACAGCGCGATCACTGGATATGAAGGCATGGGCTTCAATATTGCGCAAGTGGAGGATGATAAGATTTCTTATCCGAAAGAATTGAAGCTTATGGTTTATCCTCGTGCGAATATTAATAATTTCCCGACACCCTCATATGGACCACGCGGCGAGCCAAGTACGTTTCTGTCATAGGTGTTTTTGGGGGGTGTTAACCCCCTCAAATCCGGTTCAAATTGGGCGAAGTTTTGTTAACCCCCCCCCCTTTCCCGCGAAGGAGGGGAAAACGGTATTTTGGCGCGGAAATTTTGGGATACGGTGTGTTAATCCCCTGACTTTTTCGATATTGTCTATGTTAATCCCCCCCCCCAGCTTTTCGATCCGAAAGCACTTATGGTTTCTGTTAACATTATTTGTCGCGAAATGTTACTGAAGGAATGTTGTCTCATTCACTGTCTCATTTGTATTTTAGGCTGGTACTTGATGGATGGAGCGTCAATTGTGCCCATATTGGCTCTGGATCTGAAGAAAGGAGACAGATTTTTTGACGTGTGCGCTGCGCCTGGCGGAAAATCGCTGCTGGCCATTCAAACTGGACTACCAAGTAAGATATTTCTTCATATTCTGATTTTTTGCTGACCCACCCACAATTGTTATTTCATTCACGTTGTATTAGAGCGCAAAAAAGTTGATAAAAATGATGAATTTCAGAGACGGTGGTGTGCAATGATGTGAAGATGGCGCGACTGGGTCAGTTGCGGCGGGCGCTGATCATGTTTCTGCCTGAAGATCAGGGCGACTGGACCGATCGTGTCATTCTCAAGCAGAAAGATGCGACAAACGTCAAAGGCTGGGATGAAATTGAGTGCTACGACAAGGTACGGTGGAGAATTTTTGTGTTTATGGCTGTATTTCATTTAACTGTTGTATTTGTGACTGTGGACGCTCTGTGCTCCTTTTGAACAAGAACTGAGAATACTGTATTTTATGGAATCAAATTTCAAAAAATGGTTAATTTTTGGAACAATTATGGCAAAATTTTATTAATTGACCTGTTTTTCCATGCCAAAAAGGAGTAACGGTATAGAATACTCTCATTGCTCACATTTATTCACATACAATACCCATTTCCCATCGATTTTTGGGTAACTTTGATTTTGCGCAGTACTATAAATAGTAACCCATGGGTAACTATTTCTGCGTGGGTTACTATTAATTCAATGTTTCCCTACCTGAGGTTACTATTTCTGCGTGGATCACTATTTCTTAAATTCGGTAGTTGGTCAGTGAGATCTCAGATTTTCAACCATCTGTGCTCCCTTATCAATGACATTGGTACCGCAATTTAGGTTTTTGTATACAGTAAAACCGAACATATTTGCATCGTCATTCGTGTTGGGCATGTAACTTTGTTTATGTCGGCAAGGACTGTGTTTTTTATCTTGTAGCAGTGTTCATAAAGCAATCTTTTGTACTTAAGGTTCTGGTTGACGTCCCGTGCTCTTCGGATCGATTTTCTCTGATTCAAGACGAACAGAATATGTTCCAGAGATCTTTAACGCGAGAACGACTTGACTTGCCTCAGAAACAAACAAAGATTTTGGTGTAAGTTCAGACCGATATCTTCTTTTCATTTTGGTGATGGCGATCCTTGAGTGTTATAACGTAATGCAGGCGGAATCAGTCATTAACCATCGTATTGGGTAGTGCTTGTGTAAGCCGGATTAGAAGACTTGGTTATTATTAGCGTGGTGGGCATGGACTTCATTAAACTCCCAGCTCAATCTTCTTCCAAGCTAAATATTGCTGATACGTCTCATTGATTTGCGCAAATGGACCAAATTGTCGTATGTAATGGAATCTATTGTTATTTTTATAGGCAAAAGTTTACTATCGTAGTGTTTGGGTGAATATTGCAATGTAGTTAGCATATGCTTTGGTTTTTTCATCAACTCCTCACTAATAGTATCCACATGATTTCATGAAGGGGTTCTATTGGCTGTCGCTGAAATTCAAAAAATCACTATGTTTTCTTATTACTATTTTCACTTTGCAATGTCTCCTTCGTTTCAGAAACGCTTTGCGATCGGTGCGCAAAGGAGGTACGGTGGTATATTCGACTTGCACTCTATCACCGGTACAAAACGAAGGTGTCGTCGAAAACGCTGCGGCCATTGCTCAAGAACACTTCGGAATCACAGTGGAGGAACGCAAATTGGACACATTGGCCAACGATTTATTGGCGTCCGAATTTTTTCAAATCGATCTTCAACGCAAACACGGCATATTGATTGTGCCTTCTCTGCCTTGTAATTTCGGCCCGATGTATGTTTGCAAATTGCGACGATTACAATGATTTTTTGAAAGACATGAATTATTTGAATCGATGTTTAATTGTGCTAGTTATAAAACCAAAGCATTCATCTGGGTAAACAAGAAAAGCATTGAAACATGATTTTGTTTGCGGTGCGGTGCGGTCTAAACCGCGGTGCGGTTCAAAGATGTTCAACACTGCCACTCACCCCCGTTGACTGTGACTCCAGGGCCTTGTGTGAGCAATGGAATCAAGGCATCACCGCCTTCGTCTCTTTGCTTTCTTGAAGACGATTTTGTGGCCCCGTTGATCAGTATGACGAATTGGCAAGGACGAACTTTTGCAATTTGCCTTTAGAAGAAGAACATCATATTTTTTTCAACAAGCACTAGATAGAATGAGGTTGTGATCGAAAAATATTTCCGATTTTGGGTTTTGGATTTCCTACCCCAAGTATACCTATGCTCTGAACTTTAGCTGTGACATTCGATAAATTGTTTCTCTCTCTTCAGAATTCAGCCTAATGATCGGCGTTTGGCAAAAAAGTGCAGTACAAACATAGCTCTGTGCTGAATGTACAAGTACAGTTGAACCCGGATAAGTGCACAAAATGCGTATCAATTGTTTGAGCATACGCCAACATGAAAACTCTCTACGTAGAACTGTGTAGCCTCTTTGTGCGGTGGCGTGTGCTCTAACAATTGATACGCATTTTGTGCACTTATCCGGGTTCCACTGTACTG